>JAPFUP010000310.1:0-15273 GCA_030780425.1 Beauveria varroae | reverse complement strand
AACGGGCCGATTGCGCCCGTTCAAGCAGCGCCACTATTCCATTTAGCGTACAAATCTTGTGGCAGCATGTCCCTCCTCCCATCATCCTGTGAAACCACCAACTTAACCGCGTTTGCATCGTACTTGACCCTAGCCTTACCGCCGCACTCCTTCGCCAGAGCCGTGATACGCCTAATTAACGACGCGAGCTTCCGCAAGCCCGGCTCGTTGTCGGCCTCCCACTGCCGAATCTGCGCAGCCACATTCTCGACCTGCGGTTTCTGGAACGTGCCCCGGTCGTGGTACGCCCGCACCAGGTTCGGCGTCTGTGACGCCCAGAGCTGCGCCGCCACCTCGCTCAAGAGAAGCGGCTTCCGTAAGGTCCGAGTCTTGATCTCCAGCGTGGAGCGAAGCGGCACCGTCTGGCCGCCCTTGCCGATCCTGAGCTTGGAGCCGCCGATGGGAGTATAGTCCGTCGTCGTCTTTGGGCGGCTGGAAAGGGCCAGGTCTTGCATCATGCGCAGGACGTCGTCGTCACCTGAGTCGTCTTTGGTCGAGATTCTCGACGTAGCCGTCCGTCTCGTGGCGCACGATGAACTTGAGCCCGCAAAAGCGATACGAAATGACTCGATGGTGCCCCGTGCTCTTGGGCACCGCGTACACGGTGTACGCCTTCTCAAACTCATGCCCGTGACCACGGAACTCATGCGGGCCAATGACTCTCACCGTCGCCGTTTCCGCGCGGCAGAAGATTGTGGTGTCCTTGACGATCTCGACATCGATTGTGAAGTTTTCGGCGTCTTTCTTGTTGGGGTTCTGGGCTTGCAAACGCGAGGAGCTTGCGGATATTGTTTCGGTCGGTGATGACACCGACGTCGGTAAGGTTGAAGAGAGGATTTTCGGCATACAACGATCGAAATAGAGGCTCCAGGGGATTCTCTGGGTGGCGGGCGGCGTTTTGGGCAATGTACTGGAGACCACAATCCTTGGAGACGCGGTGCGCACCCTCTCGGGGTCTCCAACGAGCCGGGGCCCCCGGGACGACGATTGTGGGCGTCGGTGCCTCGATCCAGTTGTACGACGAGAGGTGCTTGACCTGGCTAATCTCGGCTTTGTCTGGTGCAACGGCAGCTTGGAGACTGGCGCGCAATATTTCAGTCATGGTGACGAGAATACTATTCGTGGACGAGATCTTGACGGCGCAGCACGGTCTAGTAGGAGAGAAGAACGTCAAGGCGGATGCACAACGAAAGTATCAAACGAATTAGGATGGGAGTGACGGAAGACCAAACTTGTTGTGAATCTACTAAGGCAGAAAATCAAAATGGCGCGGGCAAACTCGCTTGCATCTTTTCATAACCCCGCGATTTGGATCAGGCGGAAGTTAGTTGCTCAGCAGAGCTTCACACCAGCACGCTCCCCCTCCGACATTGTGTTACCTGCCGCCCTACGGTGGCCCGAGGATCCGTCAGCAAATCGATTCGCCGATGGAATCAGGCAGCAACGAGGGGGCGGGGAGCCATCACACTTTGATCCTTCACATGTAGGAATGCGTTTGATTCGGCGAGGAGAGGGCGATGTGTATCGTGGCAGCCACCGTTTGTATGCCCCCTCTTGTGCACAGCTGGGCGGCCTGAAGTGCAGATATGTAATTAATTCAATTAAGCTGAGTCCAACGGCGGATCCAGATAAATTATTGAATCATGCTGTCGGGTTCAGATTAATTACTGGATTCAGTGATTCAATCGTTGTGATAAAAGTAAATGTTTCTAAACCGCGCCGTTCTGAAAGTATGGCAATAACTTTCTCTGTAATCAAATCCCATCTCGGCTTCCGTGTCAACCAAATTCGCATTCATGGCCTCTGGCGGCACCCATGGCCCATTCATAGTCTAGTGTTTCAAGCACGCTGATGATTTCCAGCAAAAATATGAGTCTACCAGGAACCTTTTGTAATCGCATATTTGGCGCGCGCGTTCAAGTCAAATATTACTTCTGTTATTTGGTCTATTGCACTACGTCACTAACATTACACTGCATTTGAATCTATGGTCTAGTGATCTTATATACATTACACCTCTAGCCGTCTACAGAGGGCTGAGCTTGACGCCTTTTTGCGGGGTTATGCATGAGTGACTTCTCATGTAAGGCAAATCAATCATTTGCACAGACTCGCCTGGACCATTTTATGTTGATGATGCTGCTGCGTCTCGCGTTGAGTCTGCATGTAGGGCAACACCTGCCGCATGTATGGCATCGTGTCAACCTCCAGTTGGATCACCACTGTGGAGTTGTATGCAGGCGCATGCGGAGACTGAGACCAGCTTTGGAGAGTGTGGTCATGTTGGTGAGCTTTGAAGGTGACATTCCTCAAATCCTGTAAAACTACAGTTTATGAGGAGCTATGCTGGCAACAACGCTTCATTCACCGGCCGTGTAGGCGAAGGTCAGTAACCCTCTTTGCATGTATATGAAGCCCTTTTTTGCCCAAGCTTTGTCCATTCTAATTTGTAAATATTTCCTACAAGAAAGCATCACAGTGGTTGACTGAATACGCACAGTCCAGTATCCCTGTCATCCTCAAGCGGAGTAACGAGGCCGCTGATCGCCGGGTCTAGTTTGCCAACAACTTCTGCGATTCACACACGTACAACATAGAACCGATTCTGCCTGCATCCTGTTGCTGCGGCGGGACCGCTCCGTGGAGATGCGCTTTACTGGGTATGTACACAGCGACTGGATGCAAATTGTATGGCGTGCTTATCATGCCTTACCCTTTAGGAAAGGTTGTTAGTTCGTCGCTCCTACCAGTCAACAGTCACATCGTAAGGTCCTGCAGCACACGTTGACTCGTCAAGCAATGCATCACTTTAGATGTGAGACATGCATCACTAGTAAAAGGCCTCGCTCACGCACCGCTGCGTATATGTCCTCGGCTGCAGGAGTCTTTTGAGTCTCGTGGCCAGTAGAATTTGCGCACATCACAACGCGGTTCAGGTTGGTCGGGCAAGCCTGGGCGGGGCGGGGGGATGCCAAGTCATCTAACCGCTCTCTTGCCAAACTTGAATCCAGATTCGAGCGGCCCGACCGAGTTACTCTTGGGTAGGGAGCAAGCCTATACAAAGGCCTAGAACGGCCTAGCTATCAGCTACGCATTACAACTTGTGCTTTGTACATATAGTGCCTGAATACAATGGAGTTCAAGTTCAGCGTTAACATATAATACTAAGTATGCGAATAGGTTACACTAGAAGGCGGAATAAATGTCCCTTTCTTGTTAAACTTATTAAAAAGTGGGTGGGTCTTCTGTCGGCGGATGGAGTCATCAGGTACCATGTACTAGCGTAATGATTCTGAGCAAAATTAAAAAATGAAGACAGGAACGGAATAAATGGCTGATTCCGGAGGAATAACTTTTAATAATGGAAGCCTCTTTCTCCTGCATCGCCAGAAGTAGATTTTGTCACATGGAAGTAATAGTTAGTGTAGATGTGCAATAAGTAATAGCTAAATCGACGGCCTGTTTCCACTGCTTAATGTCTCAGATACTAAGTGGGTACTTAGCGGCGCTTCACGGCAGCTAGAATGGCTGCTAACTGCTATTCTTAGTTAACGAAAAAAGGGACATTGGTTTCGCCTTTCTCTGCTAGAAGGCGAAATAAATGTCCCTTTTTAGTTACTTAACTTATTAAAAAAGTGGGTAGGTCACCTTTTGGCCGATGGAGTCATCAGGTCCATGTACTAGCGTAATAATTCCGAGCAAAACTAAAACATGAAGGCAGAATCGGAGCAAATGGCTGATTCCGGAAAATGATTTTCCATTATGGAAGCCTCTTTCTCCTGCATCAGCCAGAAGCAGATTTTTTCACAGGGGAGTAACAATTGGTGTAGATGTGTAAAAAGTGTAACAGATAAATTCAACTGCCTATTTCCACTGCTTGAAGTCTCAGATACCAAGTGGGTACTTAGTAGCGCTTCGCGGCAGCCTAGAATGGCTGTCAATTATTATTCTTAGTTAACCAAGAAGGGACGTTCGTTTCGCCTTTCTCTGTATATAGTGTCGATGATAGGAATAATAGTCAGGGGTTGTCTGGCTAGTATTGTTTGGTGCATAATCAGATTCACCCTCTCACTGACACTGTTAGAAAAAAAAAGGTAGGCCCACTAGCCTAAGGCGCCTGTTGCTTAGCGTGATGTCCTGTAAACACCCACTAATAGCTGCTCGTTTTTAGCTGTTACAGCGCACGCTAAATTTGAAAGATAGAGTGGGAGCTGAAGCTGTTTTTGTACAAACAATAAAAAGGGCTCGTCTGAATAGTATGTACTACTCTTTGGTTATTAATCAGAAAAGACTAACATTTGGAATTTACAGGCTCTGTATTAGCCACACATGTCCCCTTGTACACACAGTCATCACTCTCCTTCGCACACTTTACCCACAGCGACCGGAACTTGTTCCCGTCAGACCAAAGATGTCGGCATGTGCCCCTACTCCCATATCCATAGCCATACCACTCACCCGTGCAGCCCTTCTCCCCCCAGTAGCTAAGCTGCACGTTGTCATCTGGACAGTCCCCAACTCCAGCAATATCTAGGCTACCCACCATGCAGTCAGTTTCGACGCACATGCCGTTCGAGCCAGAGTTCACCACAACATTGTCATGCACTTCCCCAGTACAGTCCGTGTGGTAGCGGCTCTGCAAGCGAAATGCAACTGCTGGTTTCTCACAGATGCCAACCTTAGGCTCTGCATTAGGCACACATGTGCCCTTAGTGACGCAGTCATCGCTCGGCGCCATGCACTTCATCCATAGGGACTTGAACATTAACCCGCCGGACCATAGGACCCGACATGTGTTTCTGCTGGCGTACCCGTAGCCATACCATTCGCCAGAGCAGTCGGACTCTTGCCAGTAGCTCAGCTGAACATGTCCATCAGGACAATCACCTGCGGCATGAATGCCGAGACTTGCAGCATGGCAGGCGAGATTGATGCATCTACCATTTGAGCCGGATTGGAAGTCAACGAGAGCAATATCCGAATCGCCGTCGCAGTCTGTGCTACGGTGAGGCTGGACTTGGAATGCAACGGTTGGTTGGGCTGTGGCTTGAGCCGAATGGCTGGCAGACGCGGCGGAGCAATACTCGCGACCAAATGCAATCACAGTGCGGGCAACATCTGTCCCGCAGGCAGCGTTTGAACAGTCACGGATACCGTTGCTGAAGTTGGTATTGCTGCATAGACAATACGGGTCGGGACTGCCGCAGCCGAGCTGTGAGTACTGACCACGCATGTTGTTGAAGCAAGTCTGACCACAAGAGGGCAGGGAGCTAATACCAGTGGCGGTGGCCGGAGCCGTGTGGCTGGCAAATGCGGCAGAGCAATATGATTTGCCAAACGCAATGACAGTGCTGGCGACCTCTTGTCCGCAGGCACTATTTGAGCAGTCGCGCAGACCATTGCTGAAGTCGACGTTGTTGCACATGCAGTATGCGTTCTGTGCGTCACATCCCAGAGCGGAGTGCTGAGCAAGCATATTTTTGAAACACAGTTGGCCACACGAGGGGAGATCGGTTTCAGTAGGAATGGAGGTACTGGGCAAGTTTGCTGACGTGGTAGTAGTTGCAGGCACGCTGGATGGCTGATTTGACGTTGTTGAGGCGGCCGGGGAAGCACAATTACCGAAGAGTGGTTGACTGTCCGCCATGTTAGCAAGTCGCTTCATCCTGACAGGAAATTGCTTCGAAGAAAACGCGAACAGTCTCCAACTAGAGAGGGCTACTTACCATCCTATCCCACAATCCGGCGGCTGCGAACCGCACATGCCATATTTGTTGCAGCACTCGCCATAAGCGATGTTGCACTTGTATTGGTACTTGCCGCCGCAGGTGCCGTCCGGAGTCAGTCCGCCTACCTTCGGGGGTTGGGGGACGACTCTGCAATTGCCAAGTTGACACTTGCCGTATCCGCAGAAGGACTCGCCAGTGCCGCACTTGCCCTCGGCGTTGCAACAGTCGCCCCAGATCCCCCCGCACTGCTTGTAGCCGTGCTGGCGACCGCACTCGCCGTTCGTGGTAAACACGGCATCTCCAGCGCATGCCCCCTCGTAGCACGTTCCATCTGCGCAGTCCGCTCTGATATAGGTGAGCCATCCGGCGTTAGTTGAACTCTGTCATTCAAGATAACGAAGAGCAAATCTTCTTGAACGCAACTGGAGGACTTACTGAGAGTTGCCGCATCTCCAGGTTCTCGCATTGCAGCACTGGAACTCTGTTCCAAGGCAAGTCGCATTGCCATTGGCTGGCCCACAGAGTCCGTTGGTGGCTCGGACAGGTTCAATGACTATTCGTCAGGTCGTAATTTCGTAAGTTCTCATTCGTAGCCTGATACTCAGTCGATCAAGGGATTCTGCAATGACTTACAGCCATCTACGCAATAATCTGTATCGCCTTGGATATTCCCGCAGTCGGGATGTAGTGCAGGATTCAGCTGGAAGAATTTCTCGATGCTGATGCCGTATTTGGTTGCCAGTGCCATGCAGGAGTAGTAGTTGATATCCATGCCCTTGGTGCTGGCCGAGTATCGGCAGTTGACCTCGCCTGCGGTAATATCACCGCCAGAGAGGAGGGGGCTCATCGACACGGACACGTCCATCGAGCTGGACCTGGAGCTGGCGGTTCCCACACCGGACGGCGACGCGCTGCTAGAGAGTGAACTAGTGTCAGTATCAATCCCTCTTGCTTTAAATTGTCCCGCCAGCCATGTTGCGGGTGCGCATTTGTTGGAGGCTTGAACAGTGCCTGCCAAATAGAGCGCAATCGTCAGCGACGTGAGGTGGCTCGCATAAGATGCGCTCAGGGACGACTTCATGGTCGTGAAAGCTTATAGTGCAATAAATGCACCGCGTCTGCAGAAGCAACGATGGAGATGCAGCGAGATCTGGTTAAAAATCTTGTAGTATCGAATGCATCGAATGAATGGAAATCCAGAAACCACGAAATATAGAAATGCGGTTGTCAAGTAAGTCCTGTTAGAGCCGGCTAAGATGTCCGCCAGATGGGTCCTCCCGGCCAAGGTCAACCGAGCTGCGACTGAGCCGGGGATCCGCTCATCGGCCAGATCACTCTAATAAAAGCTGCTAAATCCGTTTCCACATACTTGCAGCTCATCCATGTCCTAAAGCATTTCTCGTACGATGGGGTAGTAATCCGACCTGTCGCTTACGAATATGATTCAATAGTACTTTGAAATGAAATTAAGAGATGCGGCATGATGGGGTGTTTACCCCGTCGTGCCCGGCCATCTCCCCTAGCGCACACTTTCAACCCCGTGTCCGGCAACACTGAATAGTAAGCCCGCTGCGATCCGCCAATAAAATATAAATGACACTGCTTCAAGTCTGTGTATACTAATATGTTATGTTCGGCTCAATTGGAAGTCTATTACGAAGTGTATCACAAGCTGAGGGGCGATGTACGACCGATGGGTCGCCTTCAGGAAGATTAGAGACAAGATATTTGTTGCATGAAAGTGTCTATCTAAGCAGGCTTATTGTGCCCGAGGCCTATATAAAACGAGGCTCTGTATCTCCCCTCCAGTCTCTCTTTTTTCTATATCTGTTCTCCCTCACTGTTTCCTCTTCATCTCTGGTCACAGTTCCTCGGCCCTAACAAACACAGCGGCATGGCCTGGTTGCGACTCGTTGCGCTATTAGCGCCCGTCTTCATTACCTTACTCCCTCCTGTCGCAGAGGCTCAATATTATCAAGATTACATGCCTGACACCACTACCCCTGGAGCCTACTTATAGTAAGTTGAATTATTAAGTGCCCTCTTCGCATAGTAGATATCGCATATTCATGTATGCCAGGTTGGATGGAGCAGACTGCGACGCTACAAGATACCTCTAATGCTGGACCTCTTTACATAATGCACAAAACTACGACTTCCTTCATGAAATTCCCTATGCTGACCTTTATATGGCCAGTCGCGCTGTCCCGAACCAGACTCCATGGCGCGTTATCAACGTCGAGCCTTACACCGTTTACTTGTCCTACAACTGCCACTACATGAGAGAGATTTGCAAAAATGTCGAGGCATTCCAGGCCGACCCGCGGTGGCAAAATCTGCATCCCTTAAGTGGAATCAGCAATAATGTATATGGCTACGATCTAGATACGGGCGAGGACCATTCTCATCAAGAGTCGCGCCGTTTAGCCTCTTGTCCAGGAGACTGGAAGTCTGACCACCGTTGCCCGGAAACAGACCAGAGCAAGCCCATGCGACAAAATGGCGAGTGGTTCACAACGGCACTGGAGCCGGGAACAGATGAGAACGTGTTAGAGCACCTGCGTGATTCTAATAACAACATTATTGCACAGTCTGGTATCCGTTACTCGTGCGATGAGTTCCCACCAGCGACCTGGTACGTCTTCTCTCAGCACGTCTGTCTGCATCTAAACACGTGACATGGCTGGGATTTCTGTGCTAAAGTTTCGATCAGGGTTGAGGGCGGAAACGGCTGGGATCGAAATTCCCCTGCAAAGACGAGATGCGCTGCGATCGCTTGCGCGCAAGGCGTCAAGGCTGAGCAAAATTGTACGTTTCAACTTCTGGGCCTTTGCCGATACAATGAGGTTCAAAACGAGAAGTACATGAAAGACAGTTCGGAAATTGCTGACCAATATGCGGAAGACAGGGCAAGGGCTATCTCATGGCGAATTGCGTGCAGAGCTTACGCACTGGGGCATAGACAACCCAGAATGGGATAGTGACAAGTCAATCCTCCTTTTCCGATTTCTTAAAGAGGATAACGGCGCAGACGGGGTCGCAGCTATTGTGACAACCACGAGAGAAGGCCGCAACGCCGAAGAGGCCGTTTCCTTTTTCCCTATCACTCAAGCAAAACGCAGTGCAACCAGACAGTCTGCCCTGACTGGTCCGGGGCTAACATCGGAAGAGCTCAAGGCTCGAGTGAAGGCAGGGAGGGCCTATCAAACGCAAATACACGAGAATCTGACGGTATGTCTTCTCCCCCTACGTCCTGGCATGGATTGTTTCGAAGCGGTTTCGCCGTAGCTAACTAATCCATGTCTACAGATTACCAAGCAAGGCCTGGAGCATCGAGACACTTTCAAGCACGACTACCTTCAGATGCGTGACATAGCTCGGCTGGACAACTCGAATCCAGAGGTCGATGTGACCCTTCTCAGGCCAGAGCTAGAGTCGCCCGAGCTTAGGCTCCGAAGTGCACAACTCCCTCCCAGAATCGTGCCGCTGGTCAGGAACGCGACGTCCTCAGAGCTGAATGCGGCTCGGCGCATTGTAGAACATGCTCGTGCCGAGTCAGACAGGCTAAACAGGGCTCGATTGGCGAACCCGCTTCGCAGTAGATACTTTTACGGGAGAGAGAACAACACAGTTACGGGGGCTGCCGGTGTGAAGGCCCTGCGCGACAGCGGCACCCAATTCGAGCATGCCAACCAGGCCGCAATGGTGCTACCGCCACCACTCCTGCCAATTACTGATGAAATTGCTGCAGCAGCGGCCTTGGTCGCCGAGGCGGACCTAAATACCAACCGTGGCAACTGGACGAGGCGTGCGGCCGCAGCCGGCAAGGGAACATTTTGGATGCAAAAGTAGGATGGCATAGACCTGACTTCGCTGCGAGCTTGACCAGGCTAACATGGACTTTCACACTAGTATCGCTCGGAAAGGCACTGTACCTTGGGGAAATGATACTTCCTATGTACGTCTACATCAAGAAATTCGTTATGTCACTGCCTAACCAAAGCATCAAGGTTATCTTCAGAAACGTTCTGGACTACGGAGCAGTGGGCGATGGAGTCACTGTGGGTTTACTTATTTGTCCCAATGTCACTGTTTCTTCTTATGCTAACGAGTTTCATGTTCGCCTTATAGGACGATACGAAAGCAATCAATAAGGCCATGGGAACTAACAGCACCCGATGCGACCGCGGTTGCAACGGGTCAACGACAAAGAACGCCATTGTCTACTTCCCACCCGGAAAGTACCTCATCTCATCTACAATTGCCATGCCCTTTGGCACTCAGGTTATTGGAGATGCTAATGACCGCCCGACGCTCGTAGCAGCTCCATCATTTGTCGGCCTGGGCGTGCTGTCCACCGATGAGTACACAGGTGCCGATGGTGCTGGTATCGACGGCAAAGACCCCGAGTATGTTCAAGATACGCCTCTTGCCTTGTACTGATAAAATGTTCAATGAGCTCAACAATTCTTAAATTTAGATACTTTGTCAACACGGCCAATTTTTATCGTCAGATTCGCAACATCAGAATTGACATCCGAAAGGTCAAGGAGGGTTCTGTCATCACAGGCATCCATTATCAAGTCGCTCAGGCCACGAGCACGCAAAACGTTGAGCTCATAGCCCAGTCTGGCACAGACCAGATTGGTATGTATGCTGAAAACGGCAGCGGCGGTAGCATCTCCGATATCACCTTCACCGGCGGGGGCGTTGGCCTCAAGGCGGGTAGCCAACAGTTCACAGCGCAGCGCCTCAACTTTGACGGCTGTGATGTGGGTATTCAAGTCATCTGGGACTGGGGCTGGGTATGGAAATCAATTACCATGAAGAATGTGGGCATTGGCTTCAAGCTTGTCGGCGACGGCGGCGTTGGAAATAGTAGGTTTCCCTGAGTCGACTCTTCTTCCTTGGCTCCGTTTCATCTTTATTCTCGTTTCCTGTTTGGTTCTCCCTACTGGTTAATATTATGCACGCACATTGATGTCCAGGACTTACATTCTTTCTCCTAGTTGGCTCTGTCTCGATTTTGGACTCGTCCTTCACCGGTGCCAGCAAGGCCATCGTCGTCAATCGCATCGAGTCCGCTCCTGGTAAAGGCAGTACAGGAATATCTCTCGAGAATATCGCTCTCTCGGAAGTTGAAGTGGCTGTTGCTGACACAACTGGCGCAACGCTCCTGGCTTCATCAGCCCTCATCGATCAGTGGGCTGTTGGCCCCATCTATGAGGGCTCGACGAGTGCTCGCTCCTTCTCCCCCGGCGGCAAAGCCGGAAAATTTCGACGGGTCTCAAAACTCCTAGATTCGAATGGAAATTATTTTGAGCGTGCGAGACCACAGTATGAGAGCCGACCTGCGTCGGCATTCATACACACCAAGGACCTTGGCTGCCAGGGCGACGGCTTGACCGACGACACGGCGGCTTTCCAGGCCGCTCTTTATGCCAGTGTGGGTAATATCTTATTTATCGACGCCGGGACTTATATCCTCACCTCGACCGTTGTCATTCCACCAGGATCCAAGATTGTGGGCGAGACCTGGTCACAGCTGGCCGCATCGGGACCTTACTTTTCGGACGCCAAGTAAGTGCCAACCAAGTGACTGTTCTGTCTAAGAAAGCGACGATGACTATTTGGCTCTCTCTTCTTTTGCGAGCTTCGATTAACATACGTGTCAAGCAACCCTAAGGTCATGATCCAAGTCGGACAGGCTGGACAGATCGGTAATGTAGAAATGCAGGACCTTCTTTTTACGACCCATGGTCCGACATCCGGTGCCATTCTCGTTCAATGGAACCTAAAAGCCGAGTCTCAAGGTGCTGCAGGTTTGTGGGACTGTCACGCAAGAGTGGGAGGCGCACTTGGCACAAAACTCACGCCTGTTGAGTGTCCTGCCGCTACAAGCGGGATCGATCCAGGATGCTCTGCCGCCAGTCTGATGATGCACCTAACAAAATCAGCCTCGGGCTACTTTGAAAACATGTGGCTCTGGGGGGCTGATCATATGATTGAGTAAGTTGGAGGGAGCACATTCGTGCTAGAGACCCTGTGCTGACCAGGTCACCCAATATAGCGATCCCGATTGGGTTGATCCTAAGAACGATATGACACAGACCTCAATATATGTTGCTCGAGGCTTTCTAATCGAAAGCACAGATCCTACTTGGTATGCTTACTGTCACAAATTGAGTTACGGAATGATAGAAACTGACATGCCTGGTGTACCAGGCTCTATGGCACCGCCTCGGAACACGCTGTCTTCTACCAGTACAATTTTCACTCGGCATCGAACCTATTTGTCGGTCTGCTGCAAACAGAGTCACCTTACTTCCAGCCAACGCCCCCGCCACCAGCTCCGTTCGCTGACACTCTTGGCAAGTTCCCCGGGGACCCTGACTACACGTGTACTCAAGGAGACGAGTTCAGCGGCTGCGACGAGTCCTGGTCCACTATTATGACGGAATCGGACAACATCTTCATTGCGGCTGCGGGTATCTACTCTGTAAGTGAAGCTTATGCAGTACAGGACGAAGGCTGAATAGTGCTCCTCGTTTTCTGACTTGCCTTACGCGACGTCTTTCCTGCGATTCTACAAAGGCTTTACTGACTTCATGGCTATGTAGTGGTTCTCGACATACAGCCAGAGCTGTATCGATACGCAACAATGCCAAAAGGCACTCATGCTCCTCAAAAACAATTTTGCCAATATTCGTATCACAAACCTCGTGACAATTGGGGCCAAGTACATGGCCGTGATGGACGGCAAGGGCATCCCCGCCATTGACAACCTCAACGTTGAAGTCCACCCGAAGTGGTCACAGATCAGTATCCTTGATGTCGGGGGAAACGGTAGTCGCTTCGACGATTATGTCTGGATCGACCCCAAGATATGGGAAATGGATCAGCCACAGTTTACTTGTTCTCTGCCATGCAAAGCCATTATACCTCCTTGGACCGGCGCAACAAGTACTGTGAACTACCCCTTCATCACCGTCAGCCAGGGAACATGGACCAGCACCATCACACAAGCACCATTGACCATCACGGAGTGGATATTTGAGGCTGTCACAGAGACCGGAGGCAGTGCCGGCAAACATAAGCGCGCTGCAGAAACCATTCGACCTGTTCCGGCGACAACGCCTTATTGGCCTGCCGTTGTTTACAAGGGCAGTGACGGAAAGCCGACCACGACATCCGCAACTGGGCCCTTCCCAACGCCCCCCAAATTTATTGGTCCCGGTGCACCTGCACCACCCTCCGGAAGTTGGCCCAAACCTGAGATTGTACTTTATTTCGGCGATCTGAATTCTCCGATTGTGCCGCCGTGCTCTTACCTCGACTTCGAAAACTCAAAATGCATCAACCAGCCTTGGTTCTGGGGCAGTGCCAGCGCTCCAGGTGGTGACGATGGCGACATTGAGAATCTATGGGAAGCAGGGATCTCATGCCCTGTTTCCACAAGCACCTCCACATCAGCAACATCGTCAACAAAGCCAACTCAAACCCCTGCGCTCTTACGATTTGTTCAAGGTGATCCTCAGAGCAACAAAGTCAAGTGTTATAACAGCGGTGAAGACACGGAAGATGAGCGAATGCAGAACGCGGCAAAGAGCTTTTGTGATATCCTCTCCCGCAAGAACCTCGGCCCGGGTTTCTACATAGAAAAGGACTTTCCTTTCCCATACAATGGAGGCCTCGGCACGGTCGTCATCAAGGAGTCGCTCGAAGTCAAAGAAGGATGCAGCTTTGGCAGCCTCCATACGTCGGGTAAAAGAGACTTGGAGGGACGAGACAGTGGTTTTGATGAGACCTTGTGTGAGCGCTACCTTTCTGTGCCGGCAGATAGCTGCAACTGTGGCGGTATCAACCATAAGCAGGGAGGTGTGATAGAAAATGATTGCTACATATGGAGGGTGGATCCGAACCGTAGGCTATAGCAGATGGAGGGTGTAGGTTCAGACAGGCTCGGAAGCCAACGTCGACTCAGATCTACTGGAAAGACAATACAATTCTTTTTACTTCTTCATGTATCTTGCTTGAGTAACCCTTTTCTAAGCAATAAGAACTGGCGATGGAAATACTTTAAGTATAGAAAAAGATGCTCCCCTGCTATTTCACTGTTAAAGTGTTCTTAAAAAGCTCATTTCAGCGCATCACATGTAAGACGGCAGTGTGGTGCGGAGTTTGCCAACTGTGAATTAAAGCTAGATTCTCAGGTTGACTGTCAATATGAAAACCGTTCAGTCATACTAATGCGGAGGACGCCGAGCTATGCCATGGCTGCCTGAAGATTGCTTCTGTGCGCCGCAAAGAGATAAGTGGGATTTACCGCGTACCTATAGCGGAACCTGCAATAGTTTCAGCATCTGTTGCATGCGGTGGGCATTCTAGCAGCAGTCGCAACGAGAAAAGAAAGGTGGCTACTTCTAGCCAAAAATGGCACCGGCTAATAGTTTTTCCTCGTCGCCAGCAATGCCGAGTACGATCGTACGATCAATGCTAGCTCCTGACAGCTAATGAGGATTTCCATGCCAACTAGCAAGGTAGTAGCAAAATGGAAGCTATCGTTTCCACATCAGAGGTTTCACTTGATGGAAAAGTGCGTCGACGAGGAGGCCGTCGCTACCGTCACGAGGCTCCCGCACGCCTCTACTGGCCTCTGACAGGCGTCTTTCCTGCTGGCATATCCGTGATGAAGTCCCCTCAAAGCGGCCTGGACGAGCTCGAATCCTTTCAGAAGCCCGATGGCACCTGGCATGAAGTTGCATCATTACCTCTGACTGAACCTCCAGTCTCCTCTGTCGAGACTTCCCTCCGCTTCCTGAACGAGTGGGAACGCAACTGGACAGAACGGCACGGGAGGTGGTGTAAGACGGCCGAGTATGTTACATACGGGGAACTTTGTGACGAGGATCGACCTTACGCGAGTGAGATGAAGGAGGATGGTAGCTGGGAGGAGGACTCAGATACAGAGTTTCTCAACAGATGCTGTAGTCAAGGTCGGCCAATGCACTGGCGTGGGCTAAGCATACGCGTTGACGCTTCCACGGAGAAAGGCTTTGTTACTGTATATGACTACGTTTCTGGTATGTCTGCGTTTTGATCTATGAAATGCTATAATTATTTTCTGACTAACAATATAGCCGTACATCCATGGCTTATGAGTCTACGCGAGCACCTTATAGAAGCTAAGCTTGACGATCCAGAATGCGCCTGTTGCGTGCCGGAAGAGGCTCACGCCAGCACATGGATAGTTAACGCCGGATACGCGCCAACAATCGACATTGAAATCGAAAGTCAGTGGCTGGAACGGTTTCAGCCACCTCTACCAATAAGCCCAGAACGCATAAAAAGACTCCGAGCTACACGGCGGCTTTTCGATTAGAGTCGGTCTTGCTCCTTTACTTCGATAAAAGGGCTAGATTGCAAGACGCAGTGTTTCAAAGTTTCTTAATTGCAGTCGACAGGAAGTTTTCGATACCTACCGTCAGGCTTGTCAACAAATAAA
>JAPFUP010000309.1:0-30508 GCA_030780425.1 Beauveria varroae | reverse complement strand
TTTTTACGTTTTTTAGTGGGAAGAGGTGGCCGAAATGGGGAGGTGGCCAAAAAGGGGGCACCCGACGTTACCCCGCTGGCAAAGTGTGGGTCCACACTTTTACTACGACAGCACCCTCCTTGCCTCCTTGAAGAGGTGGTGCGTGGCGCGTGCCTCACGTTATGCAGACATACATGGTCTCGCTATTTTATATCAGGCTCGATTAGTGGGAGCGAATGCGGAGTCCTGCTTTCCGAGCGGCAAAAGATGCCGGCAGAGGTCACTATCGTTGGTCGCGGGCTGAAGAACGGAGCGCAACTGGGTATATAGTTGGGCTTGTGCAGCCCCCAATGCCTGATGCACCTGAAGCTGTCATTGTCGCCGTGTTTTTTTCCATGTACAATACCACCAATACTAGAGAAACACACCACTTACAGCGCCCCCCAATACGACATGAGCGAGATCCGTGTTGGAGCTTTGGCAGACACAGCTGCCCAAGGCCCGGGACGCCGCCTCAAGGGCACCTGCGACATGTGCGCCGCGTCCAAGGTGCGGTGCGACAGACAGAAGCCGCGTTGTGGCCGCTGCGATAAGCTGAGCCTCACCTGCTCCTACAGCCCAGCCCAGCGCGCCGGGCGGCCGCAGGGCAAGACTGTTTCTGGTGGCCTGGCGAGAGCCAGAGCCGAGAAGGGCGCACGCGTCGCAGCCTCCCATTACTCTCACTTGAGCAATGATCCTCCGGTGCAAAGAAGCATTCAGCCCCGGATAGCGCCCGTGTTGAATCCGGGGCTCGACTTGGACGTGAGCGAAAAGACACAGAGCGGGCTTGACGATTGCATGAGCGGGTCGAGTGATGTGGACGTGCCGCTACCGGTGCAGATTCAGGATCTCTTTAACGACGATATGGAACTTGACACAGTCGCTTCGCTGCTATCCACTCCAAGCTTGTCCTATGGGTTTTCGAGCGCCGATGCGACTTTGCACGGCGCGGACTGGGAGTTCTCGACGCCCGACTGCACACATACTGTGACGGCTCTGCAGAGCAGCATTGAGTTGGCACGTCATGACCTACAGTCTATTGCAAGACATCCGGGACACAACATGGAATACCCCGCAGCCCATTCTGCCATTACCGCTGTGGCGGCTTCTTTCAAGCCTCTTTCCACAGTTCTCATATGTTCTTGCTCTGGACAGCTGCACGTGGGCCTCCTTATCGCCGCTGTCTGTCTGTCTATACTTGACGTGTACAGCTCTATCGTTGATGAACTTGCCCCCGGCCAGTTGCGAAAGCATGCTGCATGCTTATTGACACCAATATCACATGTGTCTGGAAGGTTCAGGAGGAAATCATCTTTCAGTAGCTCCATTGACAGTCCTGACGAGAATGACGCCAGGATACAGATCATGGCTGACCTGGCCAAATTGGCGACTGTCGTTCGTCAATTCTCAAAGCGATACGAGGCGGACAATGTTCAAGTGGAATCGACAGAGGTCCTCCGCACAATGGCACTTTATATGAAAACTAGATTACAAGCGATGCATAGAGAAATTATGGGTAACTTATTAGGAGATGACTGAGATAAAGGGTCATGTGAAGCTGCGGCAATATTAGACTAGGTTGGCAACTGTCGGATAACTCTGCTCTGTTGAATGAACAAGTAGACTTGACGTACTTGCTAGATCTTATAATACCCTAGATTTCAGAGGTTGAAAGGCTAGCCAGCCTCCTGGCTTCGTCAGGTGGTGGTCGTGTAACAAGGGCAGACCTACAGGCCGAGCCTCTCAATGATTGAATAACTTTTCTGTGGTTCAACATGAGTCAGAATCAATCATGTACTGCAAAAGTTATTTTTGCCCTTTTTTTGTTTCTTCTTATGCGCATATTGGAAACACGTTTGTTGACTAAGCCTTCTCATGATTGAGCTATTATTACGACTAGTTATTGGACCCCTCTTAGCGCTTGTGTTCACTTGAAGGAACGGCGTAAAGGTAACACCTACCCGCCAGGCTGTGCCATTTTGTTTCCTTTCAATCAACAAAATCACTTTGCGGCGTCAAGAAACGGATGACAATGGAGGAGTGGATATTCTGCGCTTGTTTCGAAATGGACGATTTAATCACGACGTTCAAGAAAGAATAGAAGAAATGATGCCCAGACCAGAGTGTTCTGCACGACTTCAGATTGACAAAGAGGCTGATGGATCTAGGTTCAAGAACGAATGGAGTGAGCGCCACAATGGTAGCTGGTATGGTGATGCTCTCAACTAACTAACTAGTTCCGGCATTGATCAATTATTCGTGTAGTGCGGGGTGTACGAGTCTTGTACCTGTGCAAGTGTAGCAGTGAGACAGGTTGTCGGCCTCGGCTGTCTGACGCACACACACACGCACAGTTGGAAAGAGCTGTTGCAGACAATTCTCGTCATTGATTGCCCCAGACATGGCTCAGAGCCGGTCGGCTACTGAGACTTGCTGATGACCAAAGCCGGCATACACACGAATATCCCACTGATTGCGCAATTGCCCCGCAGCCCCGGCATCATGGTCGGAGCGCCGAGAAATAGCTGGGGAAAAGAGTATTTACTCATTTTGTTTTTTCTTTATGAAGCGTCTCGCTGCCGTTCAATACTGCATTGGCGGAGCTTCGGTCCGTCCCTCTTCATTAACCGCCTTTCGCACCGACAGCAAACAATTTGCCTCCCCCGCCCGCCGCACATCAAAGCAGCCCAAAAACAGACCCCGACTGCAATGTCGGGTCAAATTCAAGGGTAAAAGTAGCGAGGGCGAATAGCAAACAGAAAGTGAGACCTTTTGACGGCCGTCGCGTAGCATCACACGGAAGAAGAGGCGAGGGGGGGATGGCGAACTTGTACTTTACTGCGGCGACAAACAACCCTCCTCCCACCAAAGCCCTCCCACCAAGCTGTGAAAGAGAAGGAAAAACAAGAACAAAGAGGTCGAGATATTGAGGTTCACTTTAATTTGCTTCCCATGTATCCCCAAAGCTAGGGCCCAAGCTTTTGACAGAACACACACGCACCATCTCTCCTGCCGCGCGCCTTATAACTATCGAGACCAATGGGCTTCCTTTGAAAGCAAAGAGACATTTCGACTGTAGGGCGACGCCATATATTCGATCATTCTGGGTTCTCTTTTACTTTTCCTTCTTCTTCCCTGACCCAGCTACACGAGTGAACAGACACCAAGACGATCATGCCGCGATCGATCGACGCGCCCACGCCTATCGCGGCGAGCGATACGGACACGGACAAGCACTCAAACGCTTGGTACGATCATGACGAGACAGAGACAGTCTCGCACACATGCGTATCCTCTGGAAGCGATGGTAGCCACGATAAGCTCGAAAAGACGCCCTTGTCGCGTGGAAGAGCTATCGCGCTCGTCATTACCCTGACGGGAGCGGCCTTTATAAATGTAAGAAAGGCTTCCATGATTGCCCTCGTCTCGAAACCACCTGATCAAAAATGCGAAACAAGCTCGCTTCTTTTCTTGCTTGCTCACGCATATCTCTGCCTTCCTTGACCAAAAAAAAACCTGTCTGACGTGATGCATCAAATATAGACCCTCTCGGCCCAGGCCGTCGTCATTATCCTGCCAGCCATGGGCAAGACGCTCAACATCCCCGACAGCCGACTGCAGTGGATCGTATCTGCTTATTCGCTCACCTTTGGCTGCTTCCTCCTGCTCTGGGGCCGTATCGCTGATATTTTCGGCAAGCGCTTCATCTTCATCGTCGGGTCGATCTGGGTTACCCTCGCGACGGCACTGAACCCGCTCATGCCCAACGAGATTGCCTTTGACTTTTTTCGTGGGCTGCATGGACTGGTGAGGGATTCAATCAAGTCGACTGGTGCTGACCATTGTGAGTGACTAACTCTGGTAGGGCGCTGCGGCCAATGTACCTACTGCCATTGGTATCCTTGGTGTTACTTTTCCACCTGGCAAGGCAAAGAACTATGCCTTTGCAGCATATGGTACGTCATTGCTCTTGCTATTGTACCTCGTCAATATTGTCACTCACATGTATCTTTTAGGAGCCGGTGCGCCACTGGGAAGCATCTTTGGCTGCATCATATCCGGCATCATTGCACAGTACAGCAGCTGGAAATGGGTGTTTGGCTTCATGGCCATCATGGCCGCCGCCATCTCCATCGCTGGCTTTGCGCTCATTCCCAACTCAGACGACTCGCCAACGCTTGCTGCCGCGCTCCAAGGCGGCAGTGTCGGGGCTCGACTCAAGCTCGTCGACTGGACCGGCGGCGCCCTCATCACAGTCGCGCTCATTGCGCTGCTCTTTGCGCTGACCGAGGGTAACGTTGTCGGATGGCAGACGGCATGGATCTCAAACCTCATTCTTGTCTCGCTGTTGCTGATTGTCGCATTCTTTCTCTGGCAGCGCCGCCTCGAGAAGAAACCCGACGGGCGCCCTCCGCTGATCAAGGTCTCCGTGTTCAAGAACCGACAATTTACGGCGGTCATGATTATTATGGGCCTCTTCTTCGCCTCGTTTAACAATTTCCTAGTCTTTGCTACTTACTACTATCAGGACTATCTCGGATACAACCCCATCCAGACCATGCTGCGGTTTCTGCCGACTGGTGTCGGTGGCATCTTTGTTTCCTTTGCCGTTGCGTTTTTGCTCAGCCGCGTACCTACTGCCTTTATGCTCATCTGCGGGACCTTTTCCGTATCTATTGCTAGCTTGCTCTTTGCCGTCCCCATTCCCATCAACACCTCGTACTTTGCATGGGGCATGTGGGCGATGCTGCTGTCTGTCGTCGGAGCGGACATTACTTGGCCCTGCCTCACTTTTTTCACGTCGCAGGCCCTGCCGGCTGAAGATCAAGCGATCGGCGGCGCCCTCATCAACGCTGTTGGCCAGATGGGCCGTGCCATTGGCCTAGCGATTGCCACGGCCATCCAGACGGCCGTGTTGGCGCACGAGCGTGGCGTGTCGGTGGAAAATGTCGGCGCGGTCCAGGAGCTGGACTATGCATCATTGCTGAGTATTAGGATTGCGAGCTGGTTTAACTTTGCCATAGGAGTTACGGCAATGGTCATTGTTTGTATTGCGTTTCGCAAGATGGAAGTCATTGGCAGGATTGCACCGGAGACTGATGCTGAGGGCATCAAGGAAGAGCATGAATTGCGGAGTAGAGCGTGATTGGGGGAAGGAGTAATTTGTCGCTTACTTTTTGTTTAGCAATAACCAGTCTAGGGAATGCGGTGCAGGAAGGGTGTTGGGAAGGTAAAAGTCGGTAAAATTACGTTGTTAATGGAACGAAGATGAATTGCGCCCGGATCAGACCACTCTGTAGATACCACCAGTGCAGCCTGTGATGCTATGCACCGCTAGGGATCAATTCTTGATGGTTTCGAGTGATTAGACTGATTTTTGATACGCATTTTTAATTGCCGCTCGCTGCCACAATGTACTCTAGTTTGTCATCTACTTACAGGAGGACCTCTGGCACTTTGAGGATCGCGGCATCTTCACTCCCTATCTTGACCTTGTATCTGACACACTGCTGCATGTTTTTACGAGAGTATTAGAAAAATTCTGGGTGATGTAATATCGTAATTGCGAATTTTGCAACACAAGATGCAGGCTGTATAGGCCCTTGGGCGGTGTCAGATTTACAACATACAATACAACATCCATTACAAGCCACGATAATGTTTAGCATATGAATCGTCAATAAATCGATATTAAAGTGTAAGCCACTATAGCCAATAGAAAATTGCATCAGATTTGTCGTAGATTTTAGTCATTTGATGCGTCGGTAAAACAAGCTCGTAAAATTTGGGTCCCATCGCCCCTGCTGAATGGCACTGTGAAATGATGAAGCAAAGGCGTTTTTTTGCAAGCAAAGTCAAAAGAAAGCGAAAGGTCTGTAATGGCCTCGAAAGTAGCAAAGAGAGTGTTGAATAAGCAAGGTGATCGAGCTCCTTTGAGCGGGCCGAGGACGTCAGTTTTCTGCTCTTTCGTGATACTAATCTGCCTCTGAGTCTGATGAATCACCCTCTGGGAATTTGATGCCGATATCGGAACGCTTTTTGAGGTAGAGAGTGTTAAAACTCTTCATCTTCTTTATGATCCTAAGGGATGCCTCGGGATATTCCTCAAGAATGGTATGAAACCATTTGCGAGTCAAGTACCAGAGAAGGCTGAGGGCGCAATACTCAAAGACTAGCTCTTTCAGACCTGCAGCAGCTGGTTCGTCCTTGCAAAGGTAGAGTAGATCAATGACTTCATCTCTATCATGTGCTAGAGACATGAGACTATGGATTTTGGCGCGGCAAAAGGTCATGAGCCTCTGAATGTCGTAGTAGTGGGCAAAGATGTACACATTTGCGATACTTGAGAAAACTTGAGAAGAGTCTCCGCCGTCATAGAGATCGTCCCAATCCGGATGTACTACGTAAATTGAAGGAGCTTCCTGAAAAACATATCTTCTCCGAAATTGAAAACGCGAAAAAGCCTTTTGTGTAATTTGGCCGTCTTCAAGTCGTTTCACGTAGTCTTCTTTGCGACTTCGGTCAAACGAGACGTTTGTAAAGGGTTCGAAACAAGGAGACATAAAATCCCCAAAGTAGAGATACTCGGAAAATCTCTTAAAAGTTGCAACATCAACATGCGGCCATTTGACGGTTCCTTCCAGCGACTCTCTCATGCCATTGGTGATCACAGCGTGAAGAGGCTTTGATTGCTCTGCGACGAGTGCGGAATGCAGCGTAAATTCTTGCTCCTCGGGGCCGACAAGAAATTTGAACTGTTTCGAGGAGAGCCAATCTAGTGTACTGGGGATAATAGGTCAGCTAGTAGTTCTTGCGTAGGCAGAGAAGAAGAGAGTCGACTTACGGCGGCTTGTTGTCTGTTGATCTCCACATGTTGGTTTTGCGTGGGCGCCGTGGTCAAACTTTCAAAAGGAAAGAAGGTTTTTTTATTTAAGCTGACTCTGGTCTAGCCGAGAAGGCGATGCTGATTTATATGCGTTGATTCATTTGGCCTTGATTTATATGGCATATGCGGCAACCTTGCAGTTGCAGCAAAGTAACGTATCCAGGGCCCACTAAGCCAACTCCGTTTGCAGAAAGTACTCCGTTTGCGAAAGTGCGGTCGAGCTGCAGCTACCGGGCCGTTTAGCTCTTATCTTCTTTCGATGAGCTTTGCCACGAGTTTCACTCTTGCAAACCCTCCTTTTTCCCATCATCCACACGATGCTTGACCAAACATCAACACTCGGGCACAATAGCAGAACGATAGAGCCAGTACAGCCCGAGTAGCCCTGATCAGAGAATATAGACATACATGCATCCTTGAGATTGATTGGGCTTCGTTAATTTGAATTGAGTACTCGAGAACGTGTGCAAAACTTGCAATATAGCTAGTTGACTAGAATATGAGCATGGTCGTGGACTTGATACCCTCTGACGGTCCTTATTCTAGTTCCAAAACACAAAGCGATTCTGCAATCATCTCAATATAGAGCAAATGTTGTTGGCAGACCATGTTTTGCATGTAATCCTTGGCCCAGGACCCCAATCGACCACGCTTAGAAATCCCAGCGGCGGGCATCATCGCCGTCATCGCGGTAAACAATCTTGACATCTGAGTCCCACGCACCAATGACTAGGTCGTGATTGTCGGCAAGGCAAATGTAGCCATCATGGTACTCGAATCGCTGGCCCTCGCCACCGTTGGCGTCCTCCTGCGTGGGGGTGGACTCGGGAGAGAGGTCGTTGAAGGTGAGGGCGTAGCCCGAGCACTTGTTGATGAGGTGGCCATTCTCGAAGCGCCAGAGCTGGTTGGAGTTGTCATCATCGCCCTTGTAGTCGTAGACAATGACGGCACTGCCGGGATCGGTGGACATGTAGGCGGCGTCCATCACGCGGCCGCTGGCGCGGTTGCGGAGGATAAATTCGCCGTCGGGGAAAGTCATTTTGTGTAGTTGAAGGGGGTAGTTTCGGTAATTTGTTGTTCGTTTTGGACAAGTTGAAAGAGTCAAATTGGTCAAAGAGAGAAGAATTTAGAGTGTAGATGGCTGAATGACAGAGGCATGTTTTGTGCGGGGGAGTTGCTCCTGCTTATATAGCTCATGCAGCAACCACGCCTTCCTCACTTTCCAGTTACATGACCTACACGACTTACCGAATGCCGCAATGAGGGGCACACACCGTTTGCTGCGTAGCATAAATGCAAGTGTTTGTTGTATGACATGACGTGGTCATGTACAATTGGATGCCAAAAGGTCCCGAGTGCCGCAATAATATGCACGTTACCGCGGGCACTGCCACAGTCTTCTTGGCGCCCAGTCTATTCCCGTCTCCGCAGCGGGATGATACGCTGTCGGCAAACTAAAAAATAGGGCGAGAGATTAACTCACAAGGTAGTTACTCTGCCACGACTGATTGAGCGTGTTTCATCTGATGAATTGGATGTCGGCTGGTTGGCTTCGATGTCAGGATGATGTGAGGGGTGAGGAGGAGGGGCACGACAAGAGGGGCGGCGGTTAACGCGAGCACCGGCTAACAAGCTTGATATGTAATGACATGCACTCTCAAAATTACTTGTTTTGACTCAAGATGACCTTCAAAAGCAACACCGCCTTTATCCGGCTTTTAGTTGGCCGTTGGCACGTCTCGGCTTTAGCTCCCGCTAGCATCCCCGGCTCAGCCGTCCCGACTTAGCCTCATCTCCACCACACAGTGATCGCCACGGGAGAATGCTTTGGTTTCATTCGACCATGGAAGGGTCCTCGCGATGGAGGGGTCAGTTGTATCAGTTTCCTGATTCTCTCGAGGCGCATCATGCTGTCTTACATCGACTTGCTCTGCCCGCGTTAAAGCCTTATCCTACCCCTCTGTGCCACCGCACAGTCACGCCCATGTGACAAGGCCCTTCTCAGTACAACTTGCACCCCTTGGATATTGACGACTTGGTCTGTCACTTGCGCCGGGACGATTGTTCAACAGTTGCACTCTGCAGCGCCAACTTGCCCGGCCAAGCCTTTGCCGCCTGACCATCAACCTCGACCCTGTGCTAGTTACACAAAATGTCGACACCAGCTAAGCTTGATCTTGAATGGCATGTGGCGGCGTCTTTGAACTCTCGAATTAGACACAACTCTCAACTTCATTCCCGGACCATCACCGGAGTTTGCCTTGCGCAAGTGTAACCAGCTACACTAGCCGCCAACCAACCACCCAACCAACCAAACAACCATTTCGACCTATTTTCCATTTATTAACAGAATTGACCTTGTCTGGCAGACATGAAAGTTAAAAGGGACCGTGCATCTCCCCAAGACTTTTAGCCGCTTTGCGAAAGTCCAGTCACTCGCCGCGTCAGCTCGCCACCTTCCGCAACCCGCCACGCAGCGTCGGGACGATCCCACATCGCCTCCCACATTCCGAATCTAGACCACCCCAAGCAGTCTCCAAATAAAACATGTATTTTAAGTTTAACCATAGTTAATCGCCGGAAGCCAGTGCAAACCAACGGTCGCCGGCACTCTTTGTTGGAATTGACCAGTACTGCCATTGCTGTGTTGTACAGGAGGCTTTCGAGCAGTCGGGTGCCAAGTCAAAAAATAAAAAGCATTCACCAGTCATTATCAGGGACCTGAGGAACGTTGCTTCATATCAAGCCACTGCCAAAGTCGTCGTCACCAACCTACTGCCAGCTGCGCATGACTCGTAAGCGTACCCTGGCCAACTCTAAATGCATCTGCTGAACATGTTCCCAATCTTGGATCCCGCAGCAAGACAAAACTCCGTACAAGCAAAGAAGAACCCCCCGCTCGGGCTTGCCATGGGGGCGAGATGGATCACAGCTACTGCTAGATCCCCCGCTCGTGGGGCATGGCGCGTCACCCAGATGGCTGTTGCAAATTACGAAGCTTTTCCTCTTGATTGGTCGGCTTGGCCGATGCTCCTAAACAAGTACGCGGCTGGTGTAGACGGTATAGGCCGTGCTTTTGGAGACATGGCGTACCGGCTTGCATAACGCAGCTGCTTTGCATCATGCGTCGGTGACGTGTATTAGCTTCGATTCATGCCAGAGGAGGGAGCTGACGACGCCATCAACCCAGCGATGAACTTTGAAGTAGTATATAAGTGAGCGGGTGGGAATCTACATCCAGGCTCTACACTACTCGACATTCAAGGAATCCATTACCATCACTGTCAACACAATGCGTCCCACTCAAATTCTGGCACTCTTTGCGGCCGCCTCTGGCATTGCAAACGCCCACCGTGGCCATGACCTGAGTGAAGAAATTGCCGAGCGCCAGCTGTTTCTCCGATCCGTTCGAAGGGCCACCCTGGCTCACTGCGCTGATAAGCTCAAGGCTCGGGGTGTAGAGGCTACCAACATTGCTCGCCGCTCGGCTGCCGTCGAGAAGAAGCGCACTGCCCGAGGCATCAAGCGCAGAGATGCTGACAGGGACCTGTCCACCTCCCACAACAGTACCGACACTGGCTACACGGAGAACACGTCCGTGTCGGAGCTCTTCTCCAGCAATGGCTCTTGTCTCTTGACCCCCGAAGTGACTCAGGGCCCCTACTGTACGCCTTTTCTTCCTCCTTGATGCACTTCTTTGAGCTTCAGCTAACCTGCTGCAGATGTTGGCGGCGAGTCTCTCCGAAAGGATGTCACAGACTCGGAACCCGGCATTGACATTACACTCGACTACCAGGTCATCGACGTCGATACTTGCGAGCCCGTGCCGGACGTCTACGTTGAGATCTGGCACTGCAACTCCACCGGCGTCTACTCTGGCGTCGTCGCCAACGGCAACGGCGACTCCTCTGACGAGTCCAATATTGACAACACGGCCCTGCGCGGCATCCAGGCCACCGACTCGGACGGCGTCGCCCAGTTCCAGTCCATCTTCCCCGGCCACTACACCGGCCGCGCCACCCACATCCACGTCATGGTGCACACCAACGCCACGCTGTACTCGAACCAGACGCTCGGCAACCAAGTCTACGCGAGCCACGTCGGCCAGACCTTTTTCGACCAGGACCTCATCGCCGCCGCCGACAAGATTTCCCCGTACAGCGAAAACGAGCAGGAGCTGACGGAGAACTCGTCGGACAGCATCTTGTCCGAGGAGGCGGGCACCGACGGCGTCGATCCGTTTATGAACTACGTCTACCTCGGCGATGACCTGAGCGAGGGCTTGTTTGCATGGCTGGCGTTTGGCATCAACACGACGTATTCGAGCGAGGTGACGCCGGCGTCGTTCATGTACGAGTCGGGTGGTGTTGAGAATAGCAACGGTGGCATGGGCGGCGGTCCTGGAGGCGGCGGTCCTCCCGGCTCTGGTGGTGGCCCTCCTGGCGGAGGCCCGCCTGGCGGCAATGGTACAAGACCCGGCGGTAGCGGCACCGCCTCTCCCTCGGGAACCAACGCTGGCCCGTCTGGAACGGACTCTGCTCCGTCTGGAACGGCGACCGGTACGACAGGAACCCCCACTTTGAGCAGTGTTGGCTCTTTCATTACCGTATCTGCCACTGGGCTATTGGGACTAGTCTTCCTCGTTCTTGCTATTTAGTACTTGGGCATTATTATGCATAACTGAGCTGACATAATTCATTGACTAAAGGAAAAGCTGCCTACTAAAATTTATGAGAATAACTGTATAAGCCTAGTGATGATAGTCTAGAGAAGCTAGCGACATTTATTGTGTAAATCCAGACATGAATACAGCGTTGGCAGCTTTACTCTTGCGCTCAAGTACAGTGCCATACCTGATAAAAACAAAGGGAATCACACCCATGAGCAATGCAAGAAAGCCCAAAAGTGAAGGTGCCCAATGAATTCCCAGACGGCTATACATGGGACCGGCCGCCAAGGGCAACAAAATCGCCCCAACCGATCGTGTCATTCCCGCGGCTGCCTGCGCAGAGGCCGAGTTTTGGCGAAAGACGTCGGTCAAGTAGTTTCCCATGCCCATAAACACCAGCTGATAGCCAAGGTAGAAGAACAGGCCGCTCAGCGAGGGAATGATGGGCGATAAACCGTCAGAGACTGTCCATCCAAGCCAGAATAATGCAATGACCATGCTACAGATATTTAGAAGAAGAGGAATGGTTTGTAGTCGGGGTAGACCTACCATGGAGATGCAACACAGGCAAGAGGGAGGCGACGGTTAACTTCACGTTGTGCCCAAGTCTTGCCCTTCCTGGCAGAGGCGTCATACCAGCGACTGAATATGTAGAATACGGGTAGTGATATCAAGATGCCGACAATCACTGGTTTGTCAGCATCGTGTAACAGAGCTGTAACACAGCATCGAGATAAACTTACTTGGAACATATGCGAGCGAGGCATATCCGGGGGAGAGCCCGTAATGGCCTATCTATGTTACTAATGCAGCAAGAACCATCCGGTGGACCGACTTACCTTGGAATACAATTGGGTATGCTTGATACATCAAGTAGGCAATAGCGTAAATCAACGCCAGATACAGCGACGTAAACAGCAGTATAGGCTCTGTCACCATCAAAGTCATTGGCCGCAAAAAAATCCGTCGAGCGCTAAAAAGATCAGTCTCAGTCACAACCGCGCCTTGCTTCGCCTCGGCATCCAGCTTTGCCCTAATGGCCTCGCGGTTCAGCACCGGCGCAAAAGTCTCCGGAATCGTCAGCACCAGCGGCAGCCCCGGAGCGGCAATCAGCGCCGCCGCCCAAAACGGCCACCTCCACGAGACCTGCGAGGAAAAGCCCGAGATGATGGGCGCCACGCAGGGCCCGACGCTCGTAATGGACATGTACACGGCCAGCGCCGTGCCGCGCTGCGACGGGTCGTCCAAAATGTCCGAGTACAGGCCGCTGATGACAGCCGTCGGCGCGGCGGCATTGATGCCCCCCAGCAGCCGGAAAATAAGCAGCGCCGGGTATGTCGGCGCCGCGGAGCACAGCAGCATGAAGACGAGGTAGCCGAGAAAAGTGCCGCCGAGCACGGGTCGTCGGCCAATGTACTCGCTCAGCGGGCCAAACAGCAGCGGGCCGACGACGTAGCCGCACATGTAGAGCGAGTTGAGAAGCGTGAGCTGCACGCGGCTCGTGACGGAGAAGCGGGCGGCGATGGCGTCGAGTGCGCCAGAGGGAATGGATGAGCCTAGGTTGCAGTTGAAGGTGCATGCGAAGCCGGCGATGATGATGTGGAGTTTTCTGAGCTGGAGATGGATGCTTAGGAAACGGCCTGATTATCGGGTAATTGAGACATCTTACCGCTGATAGCTCGGTCGGATTCTTCATCTTGATCATGCTGGTCTCAGTGGCGGGTGCATTTCCGCCTTCAATTGGCACACTTTCCGCGTTGGCCATGGTTATTATATTGGAGGTTGTTGTAGATTCATTGCTACCAGATAGTCAAAGCAAACCACTTCTTATAGATCCGCAACTTGGTCATTTATCAGCAGTCATAAATATTAAACATTATCACACCGTAAAAAGTGCCTTATTCCAATGCACATCCATGCATCGCCGTGATTGGCCAGAATCGCCGAGCAGCCGGTACCGGAACGGACCCGCAATTACCGAGATCACTCGCCGAGATCCGGTTGCCCTCGTCTTCTTACACTACAACTATTTCTTCACATTATAAATTCTTCACCGTCTCGGCCCATGTCATCGGAAAGGCGCTCGGAGATGAACCGGAGGAAAAATGTGGCGCAGAGAAGAATCACGAGTATGAGACTTTCCCCCCCTCCGACCGCTTCCTCACCCACCTCACCCTTGCTCCGTTGCAGCACCCAACCCATCTGACTTTTTCTCCCCCCCCCTACAGACGGTCGAGCCTGCGTCCACTGCCACTATCGCAAGGTCCGCTGCGATGTCGTCGACAAGGGCTCCCCCTGCAGCAATTGCCGTGTCCATGGGCAGCCCAACTGCCAGGTCTACCAAAAATCCAAGACGAGATCGGCGCGTGCTCGCGGTGCCCACGTCGTCGCCATAGCGCCCAAAGACCCGGAAGCAGCAGAAGCGGCAGCAGCAGCAACAGCAGGTACCTCATCAGCACAAGACGAGGAACATGAGCCCGGCAACCTGGCCGACCTCGTCTACCGGCAGGACCTGCGCGACGCCGAGCTCGGGCAGCTCGGCCGCATGTGCTTCATCGGCAGCGACGTGTCCAACTTTGGCTACCTGGTGCGGCAGGTCGCGCAGCCGCAGCGACGCGACGCCTTTCACTTTGGCAGCCGCCAGTTTGCGCGGCGCCACACGGCGCACGAGCTGCAGCGCGTGCCGCCCGAGGCCCTGACGCGGTGCGCCGCGCCGCTCGAGCGTCGCCTGCTGCGCGCCTACTTTGACCGCGTGAACCCGGGATGGCCGATTGTGGACGAGGAGCATTTTATGGCGCAGTACCGCGGTGGCGACGCGAGGAACCCGCTGATGCTGCCGCTGCTGAATGCGATGCTGCTGGTGGGCGTGCATGTGCTGCGCGCGCGGGGGGAAGAGGCAGGGGAAGGAGGAGGAGGAGGAGAAGGAGGAGGAGGAGGAGAAGGAGGAGGAGGAGGAGGAGGAGGAAGAGGAGAGCAGCTGGTGCAGCTGCAGAGGACATTTTTTCGACGCGCAAAGACGTTGATTGATTGCAGGTTTGAGCAGGATCGAACCATGTATGTGCAGGTCGCGCTGCTGATGACGTGGTACTCGGACGGGCACGAGGAGATTGTGGCGAATGCGTGGCACTGGATTGGTTTTGCGATACGCATCGCCATCGGCCACGGCATGCACCGTGATGCTACGCACTCCAAGATGCTGCCTGTGCACCGGCGGCTGTGGACGAGGCTCTGGTGGATTCTTTTCCAGTTTGACACGGCCGTGTCTGCTGCGTATGGCCGACCGCAAATACTGTATGTACGCCCCCTCCAATCAATTTGTAGCGGTAACTGCCTGACTGACTGATCATCAACGTGCAAAGCAACCTTGACGAGTCCGATGTTCCCGAGCTCGAGCCCGCGCACTTTCAAGGCATCCCCAATGCCCAAGTCGACTTTGCCATGCAGCACGCCAAGCTATGCGCCATCTTCGCCTCAGCCATGCGATCCCGCTGGGCGCTCCGCTCCTCCACGCACGACCGCGTCGCCGCCTCGCGCCGCGCCGACGACGCCCTCGCCGCCTTTCTCGTGCAGCTGCCCCCCTCGCTTAAGCCGTCCGCCGCGGCGCGGGGCCTCGCCGCGCCATCATGGAGCGCAACGCTGCACCTGACGTACAACAACTTTGTGCTACTGCTGCACCGGCCGCCGCCTGTGGCTGGCACCGACGCCGTGTCGGCTGCGTGCGCAGACCCGGCTCTATGCGCAGGTGCTACGGCCTCCATGGCGGCGATCCTCGGGGCGCTGTGCTGCGACAATGGCGACGGCGGCGGCGGTGGTGACGACGCACTTTGGCTGTACGGCGTCCACGCCGCTTTTACCGCGCTCATTTACGTTTCGAATGAGCTGGCCGCACCGAACCCCATGGTCGCCGCGCGGGCGCGCGGTCTCTTTGATACCCTAATGGACGCGCTCAGACGCCTCGCGCGGTACTGGCAATTTGCCGAAAGCTTGCTGCGGCTGTTTCGGCAGAGAGAGGCGTCGCTGTTAAAAGATGGCGGGGCGACGACGACGGCGGTGGCCGCGGCGGCGGGAGAACCGCGACTAAGCGCGGCCGAGCGCTTCTCCCTGCGGCCGGTGCCGCTGGCACAGGTGCCCTGGGAGGACGCAATGGGTGGCGGCGGGCATGTGGCGCCGCAACGGTTCGAAAACGACTATCTGGTGAGCAGATCGGCGGAGGAGGCTACGCAGCAGCAGCATGGTGGGGAGTTGCACGTGGACGAGTTGATGGTGGAAGGATATCCGGACTCATTTGCCCTGGAGTTGTTTCTTGCTGGAATGGACGGGAGCACGCAGGACTGTGTGTGATTAATGTTATAGATGGTCTCGCCCGCAGTTTGCACCTTTAACTCGATGTTGCTTTTGCCGTAAGAAAGGGATCGTGGTTGAGGGCTGAAATTCAGGTCGTCGATTCCCACTCGCTGCCGAGATGAAAGATCCTGACATTATTGTGTGTGACAACAACGGGCAATGTAGTATATGCAGAAAGGCAAACGGCTATGGTCTAATTAGCAAACGAAAAAAAGAAAAAGAAATGAATGGTAGAGTACAGTTCACCAAAACAAATACTTGATAGTCGACAATCACTGCATCGAAAAGTCCTCTCCTTTCTTCAGCTTGGTGCTGGTTCATTCGCTGCAAAGAGTAAACGACAACTACTATTAGATTCACGCCAGCCAAGGAATAACAAACAAAGCCCCAAACGCCTCCCAAAAAGCAACAGAGTAGGGAAGCAAAAGCCGCTCCTCTGGGATATCTCCATCATCCGTGTCGTACATAGTTTCCACCACTTTATTTCCCCCCTCTTTGCCCTTCTACTCTCCCTTACCCGGCATCACCTTGGCCGCCTGGACGGCGCTCATCTTGGCGATCCAGCCTGCCGCGGGTTGCACCTTGCGGACGGTGCGGAGCTCGTCTGATGAGTAGCCGGGGACACGGATGTTGTAGGTGCGCTCGAGAACGAGCTGAATGTCGCGAATCTCGAGGACCTTGGAGCCGCGCTCCTTAGAGTTGCGGCAGGCGGCGTGCAGGACGTTGTCGACGAAGCTATCCGCCATGTTCAATACGCTCTGTTTGTTCTTTGTTAGTGTCCATGTTCCATGTCCATTGTTGAAAAAGCTTGCGGTCATACCTCTTCCACCTCGGGTGTCAGGAGATTGCCGTCCGGGGCGCCCTCGGACGGCGCGCCGCAGACCTGGCGCACTAGCTCGTCGAGCTTCTTCTTGCTGAGAACGTGGTCACCCTCGGCGTCGTGGCTATATGCAGGGATCTTGGCGACCGCCGGCTGATTCAAAACGCCGCCGAGCGTGCCGCCGCCCTGTGAGAGAGTGGGTCTACCCGCGGCGACGCCGCCGCCCAGCGTCACCCCCTGGGGGATCGCCGTGGCGCGCTCGGGCAGTTGCTTCTGGATTGGCATCTTGATTTGTTGAGCAGGGGGCGCTTGCTGCTGCGACGGGTGTGCGTGCGGATGACCCTGTTGCTGCTGTTGCTGCTGTTGCTGCTGCTGCGGAATGGCCGTATTGTTTGCGGCGCCGGGTGTGCCGCCCGTGGGTGTACTCGCTGCTTGTTGCTGTTGGTGTTGCTGGGCGATCTGCTGCTGCTGCTGCGGTTGTTGTTGCTGAGCCATATGTTGTTGCTGTTGCTGCTGCTGTTGCTGCTGCTGGTTTGCGAGGGTGGCGTTTGCTGGCTGAGCGGCTGCGCGTTGGTTTGCAAGTGACATGGCGGCAGAGTGACTCAAAGCTTTAGTTTGCCCTCCAGGTACTGCCTGCGTGTTGGCGCTCTGCGGTGTGGCTACCCGTGCGGCACCCTGAGCTGGAGTTTGTGCCTGCGCGTTGGCGAGGGCTGTGTTGACGGGGGCCGGTGGCTCTTGTTTAACCGCTGCACCACCCCGTGCCGCCGCATTCTGGGCCATGCGCGCCTGCTGCTGCTGCAGCGTCGGGGTGTTTGTCGCCGGTGTCTGCTGCTGGCCGACATTTTGCTGTTGATTTTTGGCGGCTTCGACGGCGGCATTGACTGATGCCGTGACGTTTTGATTCTGTTGCTCTGCCGGTGTTGCTGCGCCGTTTGCCTTATTCTGCGTAGCACCTGCACTTGCGCCTTGGCTGAGGCCTTGGACGGTTTCCTGCTGCTTCCTCACCGTCTCGATCCACTTTTGCCCGTTGCTGTGCAGTTCCAGTTGCTTCTCTCGATGCTCGCGGTACTGGCGGAGTTCTTCGTCTTTCAAAGGGTTGCCGGCTTGGTTGCGCTCTTGAAAGACCTTGTCCATGCTGGCGACCTTGTTCTTGGCAGATTCCATGGTCATGAGAGCCCGTCCATAACGCACTTTGAGATCTTCCACCCATTTTGCGGCGTCGGCGGCAGACTTTTCAGAGAGATGATGGGGCGCCTTGAATGTCATTTTGTTGACAAGATTCATCAGGCGCTCTGGGACCTTGGGTTGCGTAATGGCTGCGGTGACTGAGGGTTTCTCGGGCGCCGAACTCTGGACTGGTGCGACAACTCCTCCATTAGCATTACCAGCCGGCTTGGCGGCAGCAGCAGCCGGCTGCTGGGCCGATTTTTGTTGCGCCGCGGCTGTCTGCTGCTGGGTCGTTTGTCCTTGGGGGCGCTGGGCTCCGACCTGCTGACCTTGCTGCTGACCTTGCTGCTGGCCTTGTTGCTGCTGCGCCTGCGCTCGGCGACTCTGGATCTTGTTGATGAGCATGCGCGAAAACTCGATAATTTTATTACGCGCCGCGAGGTGATCCTGGCTGTTGGGCGGGGAGCTGTTCATGCGAGTCCAGAGGCCTGTGACGCCATGCTCGTATTTGACCTTTTCCTCTTCACTGAGAAAGGGCAGACTTCTGATTTGCGCCGGCTGGTACATGGGCGGAGGGCGCGACTGAGACTGGCCGGCCTGGCCAGCCTGGCCCTGCTGCGGCTGCCCCCCAGCGGTGTTCATATCGTCGGCGAAGGTGTTCGATCGGGAAGTAAGGATAGGTCGCGTAGAATGAAGGTAGATTACAATGAGCTTCCCAACAACGGAGGTTTAACAAATGATGGCACAAGATATCTGCTGTGTAGATAGGATGGCGTCGATGATGTCGCGATGGGAAGACGTAGAGTCGCACACGTAGTTCTGAGGGTCGAGGGCGATCAAAGACGGCCCACTCAATCGAGGGGACGAATATTTTTTGCGGCCGTTTTGGCTGCTGAATCAGCGGGAGAGGCGGGTTACAGTCACAGCATGACAGCCAGCGGTGTAGCCGACTTGTTAGCAGTTACCGCGGCCACTTAGCAGAGCCCTAACAGCGCTACTCGAATGCTGTCTGGCACCCGCATTTGTACCTAGCACTAACTCCACTAATCCTACCGAGTTGCGAGCTACCCCGACTTCTCCAGAAGTGGTAACCAGACCTTACAGAAGCAGGAGAATTTTATGATTTTGAAATTTAGCAACATTACGAAAAAGAGGAACACACCCACTATAGTAGACAGATCTTATGATACAAAAGCTTGTGCAATGCCGCACCATCTTGTTTCGTTTTCTGTAGGCATTGTACCTCTGCCGCCTGCTGCGGGGACACTGCATGGTGGCAGGCTGTCATGGAATGAGGGGCTTGATAGCGTCCAGTGAATCATACACCTGTACCATCACTGCGACATTGAATAATCAGACAGAAGCCAGGCATAAGGTTGACGTACAGGGTCGATGCTTCTCGAGGCCACCAGACACCCGCGACCAGTGATTCGCTCGCTGCTCGCTCATGGGGTGGCATCCGGAAGACCCCGCTGGCCAAAGCACTGCGACGAGCACCTGCATACCTTTTACATGGCGCCAGCCTGCCGGGCAGTGAAGGAGGTCCTGCAACGAAGCCGGACTGTATACGATTATGTGACTGTTTTCGCAAGAGTTGGTACCGCTACTAGTCTGCGGAGTATCGTATCACTTTGTCTAAATGTCGCGGCACGTGGGAAAATGTTGGGCTCTTGCGTGGTGCTTCCGCGGCAGAGTGTAGATCTGCTCGAAATGGCCTTTGAAAAAAACACGTCACGCTTTTGATTGGCTGCTGGAGTTAAATGGATGGAGAGCTGTCCCGAGGTGCTATCAAGGCTCACGGCCAATGCGACGTCAGAGGGCTGTATCTGCATGTGAACTGTGCATGGACATGGCGTAGAGGGCTGAGGCTGCTGGGGTCGTTGGCACTATGTGCACATGGAACATTGATATTTGCATAAATTGAGGTTTCACACATGAATTGGGGGCTGATGAAGATTGTTTGTGTATTGCAGGAGTCTGCAGTCTCTGGACGTGTAGAACTTTGCGTCATTGTCAGTTTTGAATACTCGTAATGCTCATCTTCAGCCGCTTCAAACATGAAACACGGACCCAAGTAAGAGACGAAAAGGAAAGCTCCGATTGTAAAATTATACACTAGCGTCATTAGAGTTTCCATATATAGTTGCTGCGGGCTTGCTCCGCGTTGGCACGCGATATCAGCCAAGAGCATTACACGGAGCATATCGCATATTACCAATTTCGAACAACGGCCATTTTCATTGTTTCGCAACCCGTGTGTATTCAGCCTTTCAGAGTAATAGCATGAAGTAAGAAAATCGGACTCGTCCAGAGCCGGCAGCCACGGGGAATCCATACACGACCATGTCGACCCCTCTTGTCGAGGTGCATTAGGCTCGTGCTAAATCCCTGTCATGGCCGTTCAGCGGATGGATGGCTCGTCACTCGAGAGGCTTTTACTGGTAAGATGTTAATATGGGCAATCAGAAAAAATTTCCCGGCTGTTCTAGAAGTTACGCAAGTGTGGATTGTTGTGCGCAGCTGGAGGGGCCAGGTCTGAAGAATGAGTCTTTTGGGCGTCGATTGTCAAGAAAAAAGGGGAGACTTTTGAGTCTGCGACACATGTGCGGGAAGCATTGATGCCCAACGGGAGAGCAGATGATGCACAGCATAGACGCCGCATGGGGGCCCCGGCGGGCGCAGGTACGGACAAGCAGTTTGTGCCAGGGCCAGTCAGCGAGAGAGACGCGGGCGAGGTTATTTTACTTGTTGATCTGAGGGCTAGCGAGATAGGCAGGTGAGTGCGCAGACCGACCCAGAAGGAGGCGGAAGCTTTTGTATAAGATGCCGTGGAGTTGCCGGCGCGACACGGAGTAGGCGGTTTCGTTGTTGCACAAACTTCATTTTCGAAAGACGGCGACATTATTTTCCTTCACTTGTTTTCCTTTGACGTTTGTTTATTTTCTCTCTTTTACTGAGCCAACCAATATAGCAGCTACCTGTCTCAATAATATCTGGTAAGGCCATACGAAGTAGCATCCATCCGGATCCAGACCGCCAGATCCAGCACCACAAGAGAATCTAAAACGGCGGCGAAAGAATTAGAAAGAGGACAAGCAATGAGCTGCCTGGACTCCATGCGTATTGGAGGCTGAATAATTCATCTCGACATTGAATTTTGTCACTGAGTCACGCCCTGTGTCCTCGGCTTCTACCGAGATAGGGATATCAAGACTGGTGAGATACCTTACAGCGCATTGAGGCCTATATACAGGGGGAATTGGTCGTCTTGTAGTGGCGCAGTCCCTAGATGACCCCTGAGAGCGCTCCGCTAGCAGCCGCTAGTTTTCATGCAAAGCCCTATAACGCCCTACATATGAGACGCTTCTGATGAGCTGAACTGAGCTGAAGTGATTTTTTAGGTAATTCTCTGAATTTCTGAATTTCTTAACATCTGGTGTTCCGCTTGCCTGCTTGCCTGCTTGCCTGTGCTGCTTGCTGCTTGCTGCCTGCTTGCCGACTGCTTGCCAGTCTGCCTCATCAACCGCCCTGGTCCTTTTTTTCTCTCTCCCTCTCTCAGCTCTTCTCCCTGCCCTGGCCTCTCGCTTCCTTTTTTTTTTCTTGCCAGCATATTACTTTGGGTAGTTCCGTGCTCGCCGGCTTACCTCTTCCTCATCAACCCCCATCAACCCTCGTCCACCCTCGTCCTCGCCCTCTTTCCCTCATCAATACCTACCTATCTATGGGCGACCCAGGCAACGTTTGCTTTTTGACCACGAGCTCTCACCAATTATATCTCCTTTCGGCTCTAGTGGCTCGTCAATCCGCGTGCCCTGTTGCTCCTCGCTCAGCCCTCCCCAAGGCGCACAGCTCGCCGTTCGAGGCCGTCTCGCCCGCCACATTCAACACCATCGCCATTCCAAGACGGCACTAGACCTTCACGTCAGTACTCTTTCGGGTACTGCCTTTTCCTCCTTTCAGTCAAGGCTCAGCAGCAGGCTGATTCAAATCCAAGAAGGAGCCGATTACTCCAGTGCCATCAGACATCTCTCGTGCCCAGCAAACGCACTCTTGCACACAGGCACGCACGCACGCACACACAGATAATCAGACGCAACGCAGCCCTCGAACAGAAAGCAGCTCTCGTCCTCGCTGCTCTCTCCAAACCACCCCCTCCATCTCCCCCCATTATCATGACCACCATCGCAAACCGCACTCTGCCTTCTTCTCCGCTTTGGCGGTTCATACTCGGGACCTGGACTCCCTGACTCGACCGCAACTTGCCCTGCCCTGCCTGCGCTCCCGCACCGCTATCTGAGTATAGCGCTCTCCCGCTGCCCCTCTCTGGCGCATGCCCATGCATTGGACCATAGAACACCAAAGGCCAATCACCAATTACCTTGAACCAGGCACTGCGACCTGCAAGACAATACGTTTCTTTTTTAACCCAGCCTGTCCTGCAGTCGCCGGCATACAACTACCCGTTCCCTACCTGCAGCGGCCGCTTTTCGTCCCATAGAATTGCTGCGGCCCTCTTGCGTGTGCTTGCCGCAACTGTGACTCTTCCTACTCGGCGACGCCTACACCGGTCGAGAGCGAGTACACACAGGGTCAATTGACGACATAACAGCATATCATCACACGTTTTTATATCTCCTCCACGTTCGCTTTGACACCGCAACACTCATCCCCCCCTTTAAAACAAATTTGCGGATTTTATACAATTTCTGCTGCCAGCATAACCCCTACCGCTCAGCACCCTCGCCATGCCTGCTCCCAAAGGTGGTAGACGGCAGCCTGCGATGCCTAACCTCAACTTGAGTCGCCAGCAACTTCAGCAGACCAAGTCCCAAGCTGACCCAACTTCACCTCCACACACACCAACAGCATCACCTCAGAAAACTCGCAAGAGCCAGCCTGTCTTTGGCCAATCTTCTCGCAGCGCTCCAATGGACCCTCACATTCGACCCGTCGGTCACGACCACCAGTTTAGCTACCGGCCGACTGTCAGGCCAGAGCAGCTCAGCCCTCGCTCTTCCTCGTCTGAAGTTCCAGATGATCTCGATGATGACGAGTACTCGTCTGGAGACGAGGACGAAGAGAAAGAAGAGGAAGAAGACGGGCTCGACTATTTACGTGGACCCATCAAAGCGCCGTCGCCTCTAGCTGCATCTGATGCGCAATCATCGTCCGAAGAAGAGCCTGACTCCGATGAAGACATTGAAGAAGACGAGGAGGAGGAAGAAGACTCTGAACTGGATAATTCTACTGGAGAACGGCCAATTCCTTCCGTCAGAAGAGTAGTACACATGGAGGAGATTAACAAGAATGAAGAAGAAGAAGAAGAAGAAGAAGAAGAAGATGATGATGATGATGATGATGATGATGAAGAAGAAGACGAAGACGAAGACGACGATGACGAAGAGGAGGAGGAGGAGGAGGAGGAAGATGTTGACAATGAGAACGAAGAGGAGGAGGAAGACAACAGCGACAACGATGACGGCATGTCACGACCAACGATGGAATCGCCGCTTTATACCACTTTCACTACCGCAACAACCACCGTCTGCGACTTTGTCCTCGAGGAGATAGATCCCATGGATAGCGACAATGGCCTATCTGTCCTGGACCCATATGAAATCGAATCCAATCGCAGCCGATCGAGCTCTAAGCACAGAGACGACCATGGACCACCCTTTGAGCACCGAGAGCTACCCATCAGGATGATGCAAGACATGCGTAACCTTCACTGCAGCAACGAAACCTCGGACGAGGAAGCAGAGCAGGACACGGAAGAAGCTGCCTTTTACAAATGGCAGCAGTACATGCGTCGACGCCGGCTCAGTGTCTCGAGCAGCATCACCGGTAAACGCACGTTTAGTGAGCGCAGCGCCTCGGACGACTCGGACGACGGCGGTCTCGACGTCAACGAGGTTGGCTCCAGCGCACGCCGCATGCGCAAGCGCTTGCACCGCGGCAGCTTGCTCTTCCAGGACCCGCCCGAGCCGCGCATTGACGAGCTTGAAGAACCCAACTCGAGCGAGGACGAGTACCTTCCGACTCAGCACCTCGGCATGCAGCTGCCCTACTGGACAATTGAGATTAACGAGATGGAAGACTCGCAATGAATGATATGATGTGGTCGACGGAAATGAAGGGGACAGTCTTGATGGTCTCAGGAATTGACGGCACCTGAAATGACTTGTTGGAACGGGCTTTGGTTCATGGCATCATATTGCAATGTAATTTGGAAAGGAATTTATTGTTTTGAAAAGAAGTACATGGATAGACATGGGCTGCATTTGATTTCGAGTTGTGCTGGGATGGAACGCTTCCGATGGGGTTATTCATGGCCACGTTGGCAGATGCGAGGATCTGAGGCAAAAATGGGGAAATGCCTGCCATGAGCATGTTTATTGTTATTTTTGGGATGCTTGTTTTCGCAATTAGATAGGTATAGACATAGAATGGGAAAGCGTTGCATGACCATGTTCGCCAGTGACTGGTGTATATCAAGGGAAGAAGATGTTGTACATGGGCGGCTACTTTAAGGGTAGCAAAAGGCCGAAGAAGAGGAAGAAGAAGAGGAAGAAGAAGAGGAAGAAGAAGAGGAAGAAGAAGAGGAAGAAGAAGTAGAAGAAGAAGAGGCATAATCAAGCTAAAGGTAATCAATTGAGAGCATCATAGTATATTTTGAAGATCATGCTTCGTGTGTGTCAATACTATCGCCCAAATTATGTGCCGGCCGGCCACAGTGGGGGACGCGGGGCGGTCGTGCGACAGCGATGCCGTGTTTTGCTCTCCACTGCCGTACCGCCAAGCTTCCGTTTTCAACGACGTCTCTTCACGATTGCCAACCGCCATTCCTTTTTTTGCGACTCTTGCGTAAAACGCAATATCATTCAAGCTTTAAAATACAACACCACGCAACGCGGAGCCCTTTCTCATCCCCACACACTTGTTGATCCTGCTCTACGACAGGGCTCACCCAGAGTCGCGTCGCGACAAACAGCCACAATGTCACGCCTGAGTCCGCATCTGGAGCAAATCAGCTATTCATGTCAAGGAATTGACTCTCTTCCGTAAGAGAACGCTGGCGAGAAACAAACCAAATAATCATCAACTCACCGTGCTCAGATTCCCGCCTCCCAAAATCTTTACCAACGCGCTCCTCTCCGCCCCCGACATAACCTCTCTGATCCGCGACACCGAACCCCACGAGCGCGCGCTTTTCTCCGTTCCCCCGCCACCTCCTCCTCCCGCCCACACCAAACGCGCTGCCTCGGCCTCTGCCTCTGACGACGCGAAACCCGCGGCTAAGCGCCGCCAGACCGTCTTCAACGTGACGGCCACTGGCGACGTGACCACCGGCGGCGGCGGCTCATCCACACGCGCGGCGGCTCAGCCTCGGAAACACACGGCCGTGGCGGCGGTGCTGGGCGGCGCGATGCACGAGCGGCTGCGGGAGGACCGTCGAGGGGGTGCGGTGGTGGATGTCGAGGTGCTGCTACGGGGCGCGGAGACGCTGTGCGGTGTGTATGAGCTGCCGGGCGCGCGGGAGCGCATCGCGTCGCTGAGGGCAAAGTATAGGAATGGGAAAGAGACGGTGGGGTATTATGAGGGCAAGGTGGCGGAGCAGGGGGCCGAGTTGGCCAGTCAGAATAGGGACTGGATGGCGGAGGAGGAGGAGGAGGAGGAGGGTGAAGGGGAGGAGGAGGAGGAGGGGGATGTGTGGACGGAGGAGGATTTGAAGAGGGAAGAGGAAGAGGCGAGGGAGATGGAGACAAAGAAGAGGGTACTGCAGGCAAGGTTGAAAAACATGGAAAAGGATCTGGGTGGGTTGAAGCATATGTAGCACTTGGTTTGATGAGTACATGATATTTTATGATTGATTTTATCTTGAGATGCGCTATTCCAATCTAGTATAAAGAAACTGCTAGCGGAGCTTTTTCAAGAAGCCCCCAAACTTCGGGTATCATATTCTGTCCCAAATGACAGTATTCAAAGTTAAACATAACAAGTCGTTGCCTCTGAATGCGCGTACCGAGTCCACAATATACCGCCCAATCCCCCCACAGACGGTAACGAAAACAAAAACGAGATGCAAGTAATCAATGACAGAAGGCCGTAGGCTTCTCTGACACAATTGTTTCATATCCACTCATGACAAATCCTTCCGCTGCCTTACTGTTGTCTGTAGGTTGGATATGGATGCATATAGTACGCAGAGGAGGCATGGGCCTAGACCAAACCTGTAGAGAACCCCCCGTATCCGGTACGCCCGCCGAATCTGCCAAGGCGCGGCGTAGATGCGACATATGGTAGACAACCGTCATACTTGTAATCCTTCCACATCCGGCCCCGCTCTCGCTCCTCTCTATCCCTCTCCTCTCGTTCTCGGAGGAGGTTCTGTCTCTCCACTCTTACCGTCGATTCGTGAAGACGCGGATACCGCACCGCAGCATCCCACTCAGCCAGGCTCGGGTACGGGCCGCGCAGCCACGCCCTCAGCTCGTGCAGCAGCAAGCGCGCCGAGCTCATGCCCAGGTCTGCCGTCAGTAGCGTATCAAGCCCGCCGCCGGTGGCGCCGATGTCCCTGTGATGGAGCTCAGTCACGACGTGGTCGACGAGGAAGGCGGTGCGCTCGGCCGACACACAGTCAAAGACGAGCAGCTCGCGTCGGAGAAAGGCGCGCGCGCGCGCGAGGAGCTGCGGCTCGCGTCGGAAGAGCGCGGGCGTGAGCTCGCGGTAGCCGCTGATGGGGCCGGCGACAACGTGTATGGACAAGACGCCCCGCGCGTAGACGTTGCGACGACGCTCAATGTCGCGGGGGGTGGTGTCGCTCGCGGGTCTCAGGCCGGGGGTGTATGCGGCCCCGGCGGCGGCAGAATGGGCGTGTATGAACCGGACACAACGCGCTGGGGTGTGTGAGTATAAACGTGGCCAGAGCTCCGCGGCGAGGATCTCAGCCGGACTGCGAATCACGTTGACGGGACGGCCGGGGAGGCCGCGCGGGCCGCGCTTGATCCGATCGACAAAGGCCCTGCACAGCGGGCAGCGACGGCACACGGCGAACCATGTGCCGATGCAGCCGACGTCAAAGTTGTAGTGGCCGCAGGGAGCGAGCTCACAGGGATCGCTGAGGTCTTCGAGACAGATTACGCAGCGGTCCTCAGAATCGGGGTTGTGGGTGGGAGGTGGGGTGGCGGGCTGGAGGTCGCGGGGGTTGGTGTTGGTATCCTCGTCGGCCATGACTCAAGGCGAATGAAGTCGTGGGAAAGGAGAATGGCTGAAGGGGGATGGTAAAGGGTTGTCGTAGAGGTGATGAGTGGTTGTAGAGGTGAGGTGTTGTGTAGAGGTGAAGAGTTGTTACAAAGGTATAGAACCGTTGTAAAAGGTGAAGAATGTTTAGAAGCGGAAGATTGTTTCAGAGCTAAAGAAGTGTTGTAGCAGTGAAGAAGAAGACGGAGGGAGAGGAGAGAACGAATTATATATAATAGTGCGGGATTCAAAGTTTGATGGCTGGACATGGCTTGACGAAGTTCGGTTGGTAGCTTCAATGGCGGTGGCTGGCAGAGCGCTTGTACAAACTCAATTCAACGCCACGCTTTTATGAACTGACCCAAGATCTTGCTGGAAATGAACAATTACAGCGAAGCTCCAGTAGTCCGACTCGAATAACGATTGTGTTGATCACGGTTATTGCTCCCTGCACAACTTTGCAATGTCACCATCTATGCTTCTCGGAGTGGACTGCCGATTTTTAGCGCACGTGGTGTACAATGTTGGCTAGCTAGCTCCAGATCGAGGCTTATTCAGTGGAGACTAATTATGAAAAGTCTTCCCGTCAAACAGGAAATAAAGTCAAATCCTAGATCCAAGCGGAGCTGCGCAGTGCGAGAGTTGTAGGGCTGAAGCAATTGTAAAGCTAGTTTACTTGACAGCATGTGAAGCGCACATCCCACGTGAGGCCGGTTGGTTAACTCTCGGTGGCTTTGATGGCATGTGGACAAGTAGAATCGGAGCAGCACTCGGTGAACTTTGTCAAAAATGACGCCAATGTGCCGTGGTGTGGCCAGGTAGTGTCCGTCAGCTTTGATGAAGCGTGACTCTGACCACATGTTCGACTCCAGCGCAACGTGTCTGGGTCTCATATTGAAACACATATTAGATAGACTAAAAAGATACTTGGCAGCATACTATCATATAAGCTGTCCATTGTGATTGGCAAAGTGCCAGTAAAATTGGCTCAGGCTTCGTTAAAATGGCTGCCACGACACCATGGTCGGTCAACCAACAGAATAGTGAGATTAGGATGCGTTCGACTTATCCAAGACGCTAGAACTACGGCCGAATCCTTGGATATCCGAAGAAAAACCAGCATCGAAAGCACGAATGCCCTTTGGCTCTCTCTGCTGCTCTAGCTTTACCACTTCTACATCATGAAGAATCCACGTAGTAATGTCAAAATGACAGAACAGAATGTGGCCCAAGTTGGACACTAATTGATCACATCTAAAACGGTCCATGGCAAACAGCTCGTATACTCCAATGTAAATCCTTTGTATTAGCTGCTACTCTGTACCTTGCTGCCACATCGCCAATATTCTCTCGGAAATCTTGGTGTTCCGATGTGATTGACTAAGAACACGCTGGCAAAGACACACGCAGCTATGCATTAACTCGAGGGCTTCGTGAATTCGACCAAGACTCTCCAGAGTTAAAGCCAAATTATTCATGTTGGTCAGTGTATCGGGTGGTCAGCGGCTAGCATCGTCTCATGTTTCTCCAGCACCTGCACCTGAAGTCTCTCCGCCTCCGCCCATCGGCTCTGATACCCGTATGTCAACGCCAGGTCGCTCACCCTGCTAAGCGTGTCGAGATGGTCCGCGCCTAGCTTCGTCCTAGAAGTCTCCATCACCCGCACCTGAAGCCTTTCCGCCTTTACCCATCGGCCCTGGCACCCGTAGGTGAACGCCAGGCGGTCCAGGCTGGTCAGTGTGTCATGATGATCAGGCCCTAGTAACTCCTCTCGAATCTCTGCTGATTGCCGGGCAAAACCCAGGGCTGTATTGTAATCACCTTTTTCGATCATATACCGCGAAACTTTAATTAGCAAGAAGCCCCAATCGAGACCTCGGCTTTCGTCAGCCGGCCGCTTCTCCAGTAGCCTCTCAATGTGTGGTAGTAACAGCTGACATCGATTCCATGTGTCAAAGCGCCCGTTCAGAAAATGATCCGCTGCTAACTGCAAAAACAACGTCTCCCAGTGTGCGACTTGGCCCAGTCCAAACAGCCAAGCCCGCGTACAGATCTGGACTAAGGAATGCATTTCGTGTAGATCTGGTTCTGCGGATGCCCCAACGAGCGAGTATGCGAACAGAACATCCAAGTCTTTCTCCAATGTCTCATCGTCACTTTCGTCATCTTCTGTTCTCTGCTTGAAATCTGCATACCCGGATAACATGTAATGTGGAATGTTCTGCGGCTGAAAGCAACTCAAGAGCGAAAGCAGACTTACTGCATTAGGGCTCTCTTGACGAATCTGGCTGAAAGTCACTTCCCATGTGATTGCAACGGAGTTTGACACGCTTTCATGTCGTCGTATATCTCCACCGTCATGTTTTAATAGGCCTATTCTCTTGTTGTCGCTTTCCTTGAAACGTTCCATATATTCATGGATAGAGATACGACGGCGGTTGATGTATGCAGCGGCCTGATTAACAGCAAGCAGAACATAATCCAAGCAGCGAATAATATCTGTGGCTGTGGCTGTGTTGTAGCTAGAAGTTAGCTTCTCCTGCAAAAGCAGTAGTGCCTCGTCACTCTCCATCGCTGGAATTGATATAATGGCTTTATGACCGCCTGTAAGCCTCTCAGCGACGTCGAGATTTCGCGACATGATTAAGAGTTTTCCATTATTGCTCTTTAGAAAGTATGATGCTATCGGAAACTCTTCCGTTTGACTGAAAGACGTATCGAAGTTGTCAGCATTGTCGAGAATAAGTAGCCACGGGGCTACATCATCTCTCTGTAACCAGTTACAGACAAGCGCTAGAATATTGGTCTTTGGATCGTGCCGACGAGGGAGATCGAGGTTATCGGCAAGAAATCGATAGGATTGTTCGAGTGTCGCCCGTGAGGCCCCGTGAATCCAGAAGACACTCCTTTCGGGACTGGAATCGTGGACATCGTACGCAATTTCGATGGCAATCTGGGATTTCCTTCTTGCTGTTAGCCTTGAAGTGGTAGCAGTCGAAAGAGCGTGCTACCCAAAGCGTCCCATGCCAAACAGTGCTTGTCGGCTCGACTTGCCTGCGAGCTGCTCATGAGTCTATGTCTGAACGGCGGGTCGTGGAACGAAATCTGGATCCCGAGGGAAAGGTACAAAAAAAAACGAGGCTGTCGAGCTATAGACACATCTTCACTCATTGCAGAGACGCCGTCGACACCACTTTTAATATGAAGAAGCAAAGTGCTATAGTACGTCAGGCTGTCATTGTCAAGCGTACGTTGGGCAGACATCCCAACAATCAGTACTGATTGATAAGACCCTTACTGAAAACTGATTGATTACTTACGACGTTACTGATACTGCTTGATTAGCTTATCAGTAAGTGTGGAG
>JAPFUP010000308.1:0-15627 GCA_030780425.1 Beauveria varroae | reverse complement strand
ATTTGTTGACAAGTCTGCTTTCCACAGCCTTCAAGTCAGGAACCATAGGCACATTGACAGGCACATTGCGGCGGTTTGTTGGTGCCCATTCCATTTCCACATGGTGGGCAATCTCGGGCTCAGGCTCAGTTGAGTCTGTCGAGTCTGGAAGCTTCTTCCAGTCCGACTCGGGAATGTCTTGTTCAGCAGGGGGAGGCGCTCTGATTTGGGGACAGTTCTTGTCGAGATCCTCTGGCTGGTCCCAGTCCTTGGGATTCGCAGTGAACCAACCGTTCTCAGGGTCGTAAAAGCGCCACTCCTTGCTGCACCACCATCCCTCGTCCAGTTTGCACATGCCAACACCATTTTTACCAACAACCCAGTCGAGGGCTCTCGGGGGCGCTACCTTGCCATCGTCCGATTCATCCGAATCCTCTGGTGCTTCGGTATCCTCGGGTGCTTCGGAATCCTCTTCTTTTTCGAGTGGCTCGCTCACGACAACCACAGTCCTGTATGGCTCTCCATTTGCCTTTCGCAAGGTATAAGATAACTTGCGCTCAACATGTGGGAATTTTTCTCCATAAATAATGCCTTCTGCAGGCATGTAGGTGTCTCCTTGCTTTTCGGCAGCTATCGGGAACAGGGCCTGTATGGTCCCCTCAGGATCGTCTTCATATTGCTTGTGCAGGGCGGCGTAATCGTATTTGGGAGTGTCTTCGATTTCGGCGAGCTCGTAAAAGTATCCTGCGAGTTTCCACATATCCTTAGACTCCTCATAGTAAGGGTTGAAAGCGGCAAGGCAGTAGTCGGCCTTTGCGAGTTTGAGATTTGCAAAGTTGGGAACCGGAGAATTTTCAATCTTGAAAACAGGCACCGCCCGCCATTTCCCAGATACTTCCACCGTATAAGTCCAGGTCTGGACGGAGCAAAAGTGACGAGGCGGACACTCTTGACGCATTTCCTCGTCACTTCGAAACTCGGTTTGCTTGCTTGTTTCCCCATTCTTCCCTTCACCCCATCGGTGATTACCAGTGACAGTAGCCGAAACACCGCCCGAAACGAATAAGCCATTGAAATGGACATCAGCAGTAACCGAGCCACCAACTTCCGAGTTGGTGTCTGTACTCCATCCTTCTCGAGCAGTATCGATTTTAGCCGTGGAACTGGTCACGGTATACGTCGAAGGCCCATGTCCACTAATGATTTCTTTCTCAATGTTCGGATTGATGTGGACTTTGAACTTTGCAGAGCCGGGGACCATTTGCGAGCGTAAAATATAGGCCCGATTGTAGTCGCCCAAATGAGTCATGGCGATCTCATCCCAGTCCTGTTTGAAAGACTCGCCAAGGCCTTTCACCTCGGACATGGGCACCTCCATGTAAGGAGCGTTGCGATGCTCAATAACGCTCAAGATACGGCGGGTGTTGTACTTGGCCGCGGGTGTGTCTTGGGCCAGCTGGGCCATGTCTGCTTCTCCAAACGGTATTCTAGGAGCAAGCGTGGGGGAACAATAGACACCGGCGACCAATGCCGCAAGTATGAGTCCGACAGCCATGCTAGGCGTGATTGGGACAATTGATGATGACTGCGAAAAGAGAGGAAAGAGTCGAAAGTGCAGATGATAGCCGGAATTGAACAAGTTGGTTTGTTATCTTGTCGAATTCAGAGGGACTCGGGTTGGGTTTATATCTATGGCTGCCAGACACAGCGTCGAGAAGGCGCATATCTCTAGCAGAATCATTATGTCCTGATCAGAAGTGGAATAGTGTCAAGGTGACAAGGTGTACTGGCGACTAAGGTGCACAACGTACATGACTCGACGCGCAATTTTTGCTATTCGTATTCTCACTGACACCCTGGTAGCACCCCTGCCAGCAAAGTAGCTTCTCACCAGGGTGCCTGATCTATAAACTAATATCGGTAAGGCCTAGTTCGGTTATAGACGTATCCTTGAAAATTTGTATAATCTGTGGCGCAGCCACTTGACAGGCCGCTACGGGCCGCCCGTACGCCCGGAGCGGAGCGACTCTGACAGGTTACTTGACCCACAAGCAAGGACTACATTTTCTGTGGCATTGCCATTCATTGGCTGTCATCTTTGTCCGTGATCTCTTTGGAGCCACTCGGCACTCAAAGGGATAAGCAGGTTAGCAGACTAGACGGATTCAAACACATCATAACCTTATTAGAGCCTTTTAATAAGCCTCGCTTAGAAAATTGTGGGCCAGATAAGCTCAAATTTTAAGTTCTTATAACAACGGCATATGAGAAGTCATGCCTTACTCATGATTTCTCATATGCCGTTGTTAAGAGTAAGGCATGATTCCTCATATGCCGTTGTTAAACCGTTGCGTGGGCAGGTGGGCGAAACCCACCAAGTTCTACCACAGTTAACTTTTTTTTGGCAAATATGAGCGAAATAAAGCATCCCTGGGATATAAATGTTGGCCTATCAATTCAACAAATTGCGGAAAACTCGTATCGAACCATTTGCCAAAGTGAATTTGGTATTACTTTGTAAACTACATACACAAACACGAGGCAAACAAGTATCTGACCTGAGTCATGCAGCCATATTGATGATATCAGAGAGCCGGGATGGGTATACTATATCATTCTAAGATTTCTCTGATGGCGCGTATGATGTATGTATATAGGCGGCCAAGGGGACGTTGCTGTACATCCCGCCAGATATTCTGCTGGTAATCAGGACCACACACTCTTTTTCTTGGATCTCTATTGGGTCTATCATCATGAAGTTGCTTTGGCTGTTTCTGGCCATCTTCTCGTTCCTCGCCTTGAGCGATGGACGACCATTTGACGGCATCAGGAGCCTACTCAGGCGCATTGATACACCTGACCACTGGGGCAGTGCACACAGGCCCGACGAGCTCGACTTTGGCAAGAAGGACGTATCAGTCGTCTATCGCGCAGACTCTAGAAGCCCAGAGGAGATTAAACAGGCTGGAGGGTTCTTCGCGAGGCCGGGTCCTGACACGACTTCAAGATACAACCTGTTCAACCATATCATGGGCAACCTCGAAAACACAGCCTATGTTTCAACGACTGAAGAACTCTCCGTGGCCCTCGACTACGCCAGGAATATCAAGCTACACCCCAACAACAAGGAGAAGAAAGCCTACATTTACAAGATTCAGACTTCATCCCGATTCATAGACATGAACAGATCGATGCGCATCATTAAGGGCTCGAGTGGTGTTGAACACGTTGCTATGGTTGGGATCCCCCATTCAGACACCATTTCATCCACCGAGGCGACAGATGCAGTATTGAACAACCCCCAGTCAGCTCAATTCCAAGACAATTCTGCTTTCAAGCCGCGAAGCAAGACTGGAAGCACGGTTCGGCCGGAATTGGCCGTGTTTCCACCGTCGCACCCGGCCTGGAAGGCAAAGCCTTGGTCCACGTACAAGAAACCGCTTGATATCGTGCAGAAGTTTGGCGAAGTCTTGGATACTATCCAGGAGAACCCCCCGAGAGAGGCCTCTACCAGCGCGGCCGAGGACAAGGCGAGAAGCAAGAAGGCGCGGAAGCAGCGCAAAATTAAGGTCCAGGGCAAGCCCCGTCCCGCTGCGGGCAACGAGGGCGCGACGGGCGGCGGCGAGGGTCCCCCTGAAGACGACGGCCAGGATGGTGAGGGCTCAACCTCTGACAGCTCGCGTCGGTTACGGGAGAAGAACCGGAAGAAGCCGGCTCAGGGGTCGCATGCAAGTGAGCCGCCGGAAGACACTGGCGATGATGGGAGCTCTGCAGCCGAAGACAACAGAAGCAAGGCCCAGAAAGCAAAGGATTGGATACGGAAGAAGTTTGGCAAGAACAAGAACAAGAACAAGAACAAGAAGCCAAGCCGTCCGACAAGCAGCGGGAGCAGCGGCAGCGATTCTTCGATCAAGCCTAAGCCTCGGCCTAAACAGGGTAAGAAGCCTGGGCGTGGGCGGTATAGCAAGCTGTAGGTGCGTTGCGGCCGAAGCTCATTTTGCATTCTTGTATCGAGGGCTCTGGGAATACGCCAAGAGGGTGAATCAAGAAGGTGAATAAATAGTACTCTAATCCAAGTAGAATGACTACGTTTATAGTTTACAAGTGTAGGGGCGAGGACGGCTAGATACAACTGGGCTGTCTTTACAGATACACGCTCAGCCATTCAAATATCAATATGACTTGCGGCTATGTGTAACGGGTAAGCCGCTTAAGCCCGCTGAGCTTCTAGAACCTTCTATTACTTTAGTTAGGATTCCTTACCCTAACAACAGAGCTTCCAACCAATCTACATCTTTTTATTTACCGCCTTTCAGATGTCAATCAAGAATCTAAGTTCACAGTAATAGGCTCACGATTATATAAAACATTTACACGATAGCTAAAGAATGGGAAACATCGACGAATTTGGCCAGATTATAACCGCAAATAAGCTCTTAGTAGCCATCATGTCTTGTGGAGGTATGCTATCTAGTTGCCACCCTCGATGGCAGCCCTTCACAGAATAATTTTTCGTAGCTGCAGCAGCTCCTAGCACTCTTCGCCGCCGCCAAGGTAGGGACATCCGCCCTCAATGAGACGCTCTGCTACCGGGTTAAAAGCCCGAAGCACGTCCGGTGCCGTACCGTCGCTGTGATGAGACTGTAGGTCAAGCATCAGGGATTACGTGAGAGGAATTATTGTTAATTAAAGTTCTATCTATAGTAAGGCTTATAGTGGTAGATATATATACTGCTGGTTGACGGCGGAACGTTCCTCCGGGCTCCGTACCGTCAACACGCTTCACATGATCGTCTTGCCAATCGACTCCAGGAACCGATTCGGACATTTCGTGCTCTTTCCAAGGCATTGGATGTCACCAGTAAGCCCGGTCACTTTCCCTGCGAGGGGGGGAAAACAACACATACACCATGGAAGCCAGTTCTGGCGCGGAAAGAAACAGGATACCGTGTCCGGCGTGCGCGGCTAGCGCAGCCCACCGCTTCCTATAGCGCTTGCGGTCGTGGAACCTCACGCGGAGCTCCGTCTTGCGTCGCTTGTTCGCCGCCACCCACTCGGCGCCGTGGATGCGCTCGAGCAGCCTATCCACAATCAGCGAGGCGTGGCCACTCCCGCGAGTGGTGAAGGGCGTGAGGGCCGATCGCTGCCGCTGCTTCCCGGTGGCGGCACCGCTGCTGTTGCCCTTGACAGTCTTTTCGTACTGCTCATGCAGGGCCACCATGGCTGCTCTTTTGCGCACGCAGTTGTCCTCCGGCCGCCTCTCGTTCTCACAGACGCGGTAGTACGTGTGCCTCAGGGTCTCGGTATTTGGTATCGCCAGCTCGGCCGTCGTCGTCAACATGTCCTCGCACCACAGCCCTTCCTTGACCCAGTGCTCAAGATTGTCGCGCAGGTAGCCGAGGTAGTCGTGCCTGATGAGCTGCAAATGCAGGAACGATGCTTTTTTTGTGTTCAGTGCGTTGATGCTGACAGTGTTGTCGATGATTTGGACATCTTTGCGTGCTTCGCTTGCTGTCTCGGAAAAGTTTTCAGAAGCGTTTGGCCCAAATCGATTGCTGCTGAAACACTGTACCGTGTATGCCTACATGGCTAGCTTAGTTAGTAAATGTGCGAGGCCGCGTGCATTTGCCTCGAAACTATCCGGGCTTGCCACGCATACCGACAGTTGGCCTGCATCCGTGGTGCCAAAGTTTCCGTCGCACGGCTCACAACTAAGGGACAAGTCGGCATCATTCATGTCGGCCCAGTCCGAGGCTGAAATCGAACTTTGCGTCTGCTCGAAGAAATCGTCCCACGTCTGGCAGGTCATCGGATTCTCTGGGGCGCAGTTATCATACAGCCCATCGTCACACCCAGTCAGTTCGGGACTTCGGGGGACTGTTTCCGTACTGCTGGCTACCGTGAGCAGGCGCGCGCTTGTAGATGGATGCATGAGTCTCACCTAGCAAATGCCGGCTCATCGAGAACCAGTGTCGTCTTCTGCGCTCCGTCCACGGCTGTGTAGAGCGACTGCGTGACGATTCGGTATGGCCTCAGGCGGCAAAGCAAAGCCCCGACATCTGCCGGGCCGGCCTCTTCCAAGAATGTCTTTATGGCCTCTCCGAGGGTCCTCCTTTCGGCCTGTGATGAAAGCAAGGACATTGCTCACAGTGAGTAGCGGAACTGCTTCTACTTTTTTCCCTTTTCTTTCCCTTTCGATTTCTTCGTGGCGCCTGTGCGTCCAACTAAGAATCCAAATCAACTCACCCCAAGCTAGAGAACTTTCCATTTTATATACGGGTTATATTTCTTGTGTTCAACACTCGGCATTGCCGTTGAACCTGGTCAATGCATGTCGCAGTTGACAGGGCATGCATGTACCACTCTCAGCCAGCCACAAGCCAGACCCGGATCATGAGACTAAGTCCCTAGGGACTCTGAGGGAGTAGGTCCTACGTAATTCCATAACTTTTGCACAATGACAGAGCACCTCTGTAACAGAGGTACCACGCTAGCCCGGCGCCTCTTGGCAGTAGCGAGAGATCGAGGCTCTATGTAGTATAGTTCTCCCTACCTATAGAATACTAAAAGAGCCTCGAATTCTCGCGTTTCTCGTGAGATTGAGTCCCGGCTAGTTTAGCCGGGACTCCAGAATCTAGGAGTGTATAATGCCGTTATCTCCACGTTAAACTTGTACCTCGACGAAACTGCACGGGACTGAGACTCAGTCTCGTGATTCAGAGGCATTATTTAACGGGGGTGGAAAGTCTCGCTCCGGTGGGCTCTGGCGGTGTCTCCGTACTGTAGACAACCCTCTGGCTTCACTACCTTTCTCTTTGTTACTACCGAAAGACAGATATCCAGCAGACGGTATGCGCATTTTATATGCCAGTACGGCGGTGCGCAGATCACGACATATCTCTAACAGTGCCACGACACCCCAGCCGTTGCATTAGAAATTTCCAGGGAGTGGATTTCGCTAATACTGCGTGAGAGAGCAGATAAGTACATGGAATTGTCCGCTAGAACGTCGTCGGGGTCTGGGCCAGTTCTTTCCTTCCTGGTGCCGGCCTTTGGTCTACAACCCGCCTGTCCACTCTCACGCCAAGCCGCTAACTTCGGCGGCTCATTAGTGGCATTTTGGCTGCGGCAGGTTAAGGCCACCGAATGGATTGAGGTCAACAGTCTCGCCATCAAGGAAGCCAATTCAGCCGTCGGTAGCTGGTTATGCCCAAAGCAGCCCGCAGAGCAGCCGGTTCAATATGGCTTCATAAATGGAACGCGTCTATTAGAATCCGTGAAGAATAGGCTGCATACTGACTTTGATGATTCAACAATCTACTGATTCGAGGATCCCATACCACGGAGCGTAGCATACAGTCGACACAACACGGCTCCAAGGAGGCTCGGCCTCTACCTTCACGATATGCATCCATCCCATGAAGTCAGTCCCCAGCTAAAATGAAAAGCGTATGCTGTCAAACTAAATCTAGATAGCTTAGAATATTTGACGATGAATTCTATCGCGATATGGAGGACTTTTTCGTTTATTTTCTAGCCAATAGCCGAACCAAAGAGAACGGTTCTAAGACACGCTCGAAGAGAAGGCAGTGCCGATATGTTGAGTTAGAGATGCCACCTACCTATCTACCTAGCGGCGCTGTTCATAAGAAGAATGTGCGGGGTAGCGAAGAAGTTTCCCGCTAGATCAATGAATATACAGATCGTGGATATAAAGCTCTAGTGAAAGTGCAACGTGCCGGTAAAACCGTAGATGGATCCTGCAAGGCGATTGTATGTACGAGCTTAGGGGTGGCCATCGTAACTTGTCCTCAACTATTTATATTTCTCCAGATGGCTAGATGGCCACTGGCGCTGCTGCCATCACGCGTTTCGTGTAGTTTGATCAATGCAACGAAGGCGCATACAATCCATTTTAATAAACAAGAGAAACCCGTAAGACAAGTACCTATATATCTCTACACCTCTACTAAGCTTACTGCATCCATCATTGGACCAGCCATGGCAGCTTCGACTAGCGACTACTTAGTGGGTAGTGCCAGCGGAAGCCTCAGCCTCCTCTGGATTGTTTGCAAGCTGGGGTGACCGCGCCCTATCGGAGCTTTCTCCACTACCCGGCTGCTTCTCATTGTTATTCAATAGAGGCAGGCCAGGAGTAGAAGAGCGGTCTCTCCCCGGTCGCTGCTTCGATTGCCATTCCTTGAATCGTTCCTGGCATCGATAGGCAGCAGTGAGAATCACAAAGTCACAAAGTGAAACTGTCTCTCCCTTTTCTAAAATGACAGCTTCATCCAGTCTCAACTCCTCCTCACACAGAACTGTGGCCCCTCCATGGCCTCGTTCGTCTTCCCAGCACCTCCACACAGCATCACGCCTCTCCCGTCTCGTTGCCGTTACTCTCCGCCCATTCCTTCCTTCGTCAGCCTTACCGTCCTCACCCTTGACTACCCATTTCACCATGATGCGCATCGGAGGCCGTACTGTTCTGCTTCCCTGTTTTTAATTACGGGGCGCAAGTGACGAGTAGTGGTCGATTCCTCTAAGAGGTTGCTAGGCAATACCTTAGATTGATAACATGTCACCATACTGATAAAGCTTTCCGCCGTTGAGCTGTCTTTCGGTCCCGTACGAAATATCGTCGAGACACTTGCCTAGGTACCTATTGTTATGACGCTTGAATCTAAACCTTGCGGCGTTTGGTGGCCCTTGTCTTTTGATGTTGAAAGGAGGGCTAAACGCGAGCCTTGTAAAGCCTACGTTTTTAGAAGCGCCATTGTGGAAGATTCCACGCACGGGATTTGCTAGTACTAAGTCTAGTTTGTCTTCTGCCTCTATTGAGGGCGTTGCTAAGCTATACTGGAAGCTGACTTTCGGCGCTGGACGCTTTTCGTGGTTGTTGTTACTAGACGGCTTTAGGTCCTGCTCCGTGTCGGACGACGGCTTTTGGTCTGACGGCAAGCTTTCGCCATTCTCTGACAGATGATTCAGGTCGCCGGTAGTCATTGACACGAATATGCTGCCCTGTTTAGGCTCTTTTTTCATATTTTGCTCTATTAGCGGCTTCTTATCGTCTATGGTCATCGCAACTGGCTTTTTAAGGGGTTGACGAATATTCACCTAATTCTGCATTTCCGCTTTTTTGCCGTCATCTGCTTTTTCGTACGCATTTACTGCGGCCTCGAGGTTTTCCGCCAAGGTTTCTGTTGTCTTGTTAGAAGTCACCTTTTTTCGGGATGCCATTTTTCTCTCGCTGCTTTGTCTTCTGTTCTTTGGGTTTCGTCTGCTGATTGTCTGCCGTCTGGTTCCTCTTCTGCGGGGCCATTGTGATTGCTGATCAGCATTGCTTGGTGTGGATTGATGCCGCAATTTATAGTAGTGGTGAGCCAGTTGTGAAGAAGGCAACTGTTTTCGGCCCTTTCGACCATTTCACGGCGAGCATTTCTGTCCGCAAGCAGCAAACTTATCACGTCGTGGAACGAAGACGGCGCAGCCTCAGCAGCAGCAAGGTAAGTCCCTCGGTTCCGAACTCCCGCGTCTTAACAGGGCTCAGTCTCAGGCGAGCAACAGGGAGAGTCGGGGACGCAAGAGGAATGAGAGAAGAGTTTTTGAGATATACACCAAAACTCTTTCGGGCGATTACGAATATAACCGCCACTTTAGACGTGGCGCTGGCAAGTGATCGACCCGTCCTCGAAAGGTCCGAGGCCTATCCACCACGTACCTTTTCAAATCGCAGACTGCAAGCACTGCCAAATGGCTGCTTGTTCCAGGTAAGTACCGTTTTATTCTGTTCTTGCCTTTTTTTTTTTTGCCTCCCGGGCGCCAGGGACTGTGGTGGTGGATTAGGGTAGGAATGAAGTTTGGTTTGCTCTGCTATTTAAATCAACTCGCACCATATGCAAATGAGTGACTGTCGTGATAATTTGCTCCTTGGCATTCTGCAAAATACCACTACTAGTTTGTACCTTGCTATTATTTTATTATCAGGATTCCTGAGTATCCGTCCTCTCTAAACAATCCACATGCCTTACGAATGTAGATTACCCGCTGTGGAAGTGGGTGCGGGCACATGTACAGTACGGAGCACAGTACTTAAGCTTGGCCATGTCCCATCCATCCACCACTTACTATGAGCCACACAAATTTCCTCCGGTCTTTCCACCTCCCTATATATTGCGAAAACAAACGCACGCTAGGATAAAACACTTCACCCTAAGCATCATCCCATTATCTGCGTCCATAAAGGCGCCAATCATTCGACGCGATGCGACTAACCGCCGACCGGGCCCTCATGGACGTTTACTACCCGCCTGAAGACACCATCACCCAAGGGATCGTGGACGAATATCTCGGCCCCTATGGTTACACCATCTACCGCACAGAGTACAACGTTCCCAACTCAGACCAACTCTGGCATTCGCTCCTGCACAGACTCGATGTCGACCTAAAGCAAGAAATCACACACACCTTTCAGCAGCGCCAGCATATACCGGAAGAGCGCGAAGCTACTGAGAAGCTAATTTCACTCGTTCAATTCGACGGCCGGTCAAATCCGTCACTCGACGGCCTAAGTATCGATCAGCTACGCACCGTCTTCAAGGACCGTGTTGGCGGCAGTCCACTTAACTCGGATGACACGACCAAGCAGTTCTTTCTCGTCGCCGATGCCGAGGTCCTCGACGCGGTTTCACGTGGCGAATACTGGGTCAAGCTTGCAGAGGTGCACTATGACGACGCCGAACACCGTCAAGACTTCAGTTCACGGTATTGTGCGCCACAGGTGTATTGGGGATGGGTCAAGGTGGCGACGACAGCTTTGTTCTATCTGCGCACGATGCTAGACTCGCTGGCCCTACAACGAATCGCACCAATGGTGCGCAGAGGTGAAGATTTTCCAGTGCTAGATGATACGGAGATGGCAGAGGCAGACTAGAGTCGTCACGGTCGGAACCTCATGGGATGGGTGATGGCGAATTCTTTGGGTACCGACGAGGAAGAAGAGGCTATCATGGCTCAGCTAGCTAGCCACATCCCTTACTGCTTTAAGCATGTAATTAGTTGATACCAGTTGTATCAATGGTCAAACTTGCCGCCTAAGTTTCCAGCAGTTCCAAAATCCTCAGTACTAGCGGTGCCAGCGAGCTCGTCGACACGCCCCAATACCTTCTCATTTCAGCCACCATGTCCCTCACTTATGTCTGTGCCCTGGTGATCAGCCAATTGTTGTAATAGTCTTTGATCCACTCGCTCCAGAATTCAGCAATCTGAACTTGATCGGTCGGGTTTTGCGTGTTCCACTCCGTCTCCGCATACCGCAACTGATCCCGGATATTGTTGGCAACAGTCGTCATGTACGAGTTGACATTTGGCGTTGCCGAGAAATATAAATAGTTGATCGCGGACAAGATTCCCCTGATGTGTAGGAGAACTGCTCGGGGCGTGCTTCGTCTTGACAGAGAGCCGCCCACCGAGCCCTCGCCAGTCCATCTTTGCCCGTAGCCAGCTAAACAAGGGAGCAAGCATAGTTAGCGCATAATACCTGGGTACAATTACATGGGCTTGACCTACTCGGCCCTTTTTGGAGTTGACGAGCTTCTCTAGAAGCGTGAAAGTTGCTGTATTTGTGTAGCTACCCAGACACTCCATGACGCGATCAATGACTCGGAGATAGTTGGCACCGCCTGGCAGAGGAGGCGGGTTGGATCCTATTCCCGAGCGATCAGCAGCTTGTCTGAAAAAGGAGATTGACACTGCTCCAATTGTAGCAGTCGCACCACTCGCGAGTCTAGTATAACAGTTCAAGTGTCAGCCAACTCTCCGCCATATAAAGAGGCATTTGAGCATCTTCTTACCGTCCTGCTGCGGCGTGCTCAAAAAAGTTGCGCATTTGCTGTCCTTCGATTGGATGCTCGGCTAAAGCAGAAGAGGAAGCGTATGCACATCGAATGCGGGCGAATACAGGCCAGACAGTAAAAGAAATGCTTCATACTTTCGTAAAATCGGCCATTGTAAATCGCCAGAGTGGTCAAGGCTGCATTGCCACAGTCTCCAGAGTCGTCAGAATCGAGAGCCTGCCCATAGATGGGGTCAGTCTCATCAAAGCCACCCGCAGATACGTGCTGTTCGGATTGGTAACGTTAGCCCGGCAACAAAATACAAAAGACATTTTGAGACATACGGCTGGCAATGTTGCCACAAAGGTAAACCTTTCCCCAGTAGGTGACCTTAACGCGCCAGTATAGTCGCGAGGACCAGTCCGCTTGGTTAGTGTAGAGTAGCGAGATGATTCTAGCCCAAGTCCTGGTTCTAGCACCGAGAGGCTCGAATTCGCATGTGCAATCTCCTGATTTCGCTTCGAGTTGAGAAAGCAGACTAGTCCGTCACACTCTGAACAGTCGACCGTCTTGGTAAATGGCCAGTGCTCTGCTCGGCGCTCACATGACAGCAGCCCAATGACGCGACGTTGTGTGAGTACTACAGTGTCGTTTCTCTAGATCTGCGACTCACTGAGTAAACTGTTGAAATGGTGGCTTGGGTGTCACTAAACACGAAATGACGCCGAAAAGGCCAACCGGCGCTTACTTTAAGTCTGTGCAAATCACAACATTGTGCCGAAACCGGCCGCATCGCTCGACATAGGGCAAACTAATGACTTTGCGGGAGTAATCAGAGACGCTGACTACCGCGCAGTATTGATGCTTTCCCATATTACCCACCAGGCAGCGCGTCACGCATGAACATGATTGGGTGACGACGGATGCGCTGGTCGCTTGCTCCGATCATTCATGACCGAGCAAACTTCGAATTTTCGAATTACGAGGGCAAGTAGGAGGAGAATGAACAGCGCAGGAGCTATTGCAGTTGGGTTTGAAGGACATTGGAGGCAAAGAGCAAATGCCAATGTGCTCCATTGACGCTGTGCCTCACCAACAGTCGCATGTTTCGGAACGTGGAAATGAACATGAAAAAAGGCACGAGATTATCAAGTAGGACTTGGTCAACGTAATCAATCTTTCCATCATTTCTTGTTGTTTGCTTCGCTGCACCTCGGCAACAATCAGCCCCACATCATATCGCAACATCTTTCACCAGTGCATTGGCTCTCGGCTCTCTTGCCCAAGCCATCTCACATCCCTCGTTGGTCGGCCATCATGAAGGCCCATCTGTCGCTACCGTCGTCGAGGCAGGCGAGCTCCAAGAGCCACGCGCTCATCTACTTTATCCCCGGGAACCCAGGCGTCGTCGAATTCTACACCGATTTCCTCCGATCTCTGCGCGCACTGCTCGACAAGACGGAGAGCGACACGTCCTATGACATTTACGGACGCAATCTGCTTGGCTTTCGCGATGGCGACCACGAGCCCTTTAGCCCTAAAACCCCGCCTTATGATCTAGACGCGCAAGTCGAGGGCATGTGGGCAGATATTGCCTCACAGCGCTACGGCGACGGCAAGGAAAAGACGTACGGTTTTGTCATCCTCATTGGCCACTCCATCGGTGCTTACATTGCTGTCGAGACATTTCACCGTCAAATGACAAACCCCAAAGCCAATCTTAACCTGCAACACGGCTTCCTACTTTTCCCTACAATCAGCTACATTGCGCGCTCACCCAGCGGCCTCAGGATTACAGCCCTGCAGCAAAGCGCGTACCTGCCCGGTGTTGAGGAGAACCTGCATCGCATTGCCAAAGCTCTTGTATACTTTCTGCCCCAGTCTACGCTCGAGTGGGTGTGGGCCAAGTATCTCGGCTTCAGCGCGGCAGCCGCCGCAACGCTCGCTGAGTGGCTCAAGAGCCGTGATGGCCTGTGGCAGGCCATCCACCTCGGCCGGTCAGAACTCAAACTCGTTGACAAGGACATGTGGGATGACACTTTCTGGGATGCCGTGGCTACGGCTGGCAGCGGTGGCGTGGCGCCAAAGTTCTTCTTTTTTTACGGAAAGCATGATCATTGGGTCGACGACAACCTCCGCGACGAGTTTATCGCGCGCCACAAAGAGCGTGGGGACTCGCCGGGACGTCCATCGCTCGAGGTCGATACCGGTGACATTCCTCATGCATTTTGTACAAAGGAAGGCAAGTGCAGACTGCTTACAGTGTTGTGAGATTATCCCCGCTAACAAGAGCAGACACGAGCCTCCAAGTTGCCGCAAAAGTCCACAGTTGGGTCCAAATCATCAAAGGCGCTCAAAAGTCATGTCAATGAACCTTGAGAGTTGCTCTTATCCCTGTAATACATGGCATCTTGGTCATTGCGCGTCCACAATGCAAGTCGACAAAACTGGCTAGATGCAGCCCATTCAAACTACACGTGGGATTCGCTTACGATGACACCGTACCGGTGATCCGGAGCAGATGCTGCCTTATAAGTATCAAGTCGAATACATTGAGGTGTCTTTATGCTATGCGGTTTCGATATGCATTGTGGCGTCGATTACTGGCAATTTAACCCTTGGTGGCGTTGGGGGCAGAAGCGAAGAACCGACGATACTCAAACTTATTCAACGTGCTGCCAGCTTCTTCTGAACGAGTAGCAAAACTACAAATATCCTCAATAGAACCTGTTCTTTGAAAAATCTCTCACAATTTCATTTTCATCATTTCAAAACACCCACCCATCCACCCATCCACCCATTCATCCACCGACATCGTACTCGACACGGTACATCTCCTTCAAAATGCCTGGCATTCTGTCATCTACACCAGCAGACCACTCGAGATACGGCGTAGAATGGCCTTGGAGCATATGGGCCAAACAACCACTGCCGGATGAAATCTTTTCTCCGGATACATGTAAAGAAAAGACGCCACTCGTCGGGAAAATCGCAAATATATTCGAGGCGCCGCTGAACGACGACGACGACCACGTCAAGCTACGGTTTACTGGCTGCCAGAATGCCGCATTCTACTCCTTGACCCTTGCTTCTCTTCGTGCTATAGCACCCTTTCCTCGACTTGTCAAGGATATTGGCGATGCAGCCTACTGGCTTGGCATCTCCTGTAAGTCGGACGTTGCTGCGCGTCAATAAAGTCGCAGCCTAGGCTAACTATCCAACCTTTGCAGTTTTCCCGGGAAACAACTCGAAAGCATCCAGATATCTAAGAAAAATGGAAAGGAAAAACCCTATGCCTCCAAGCATCGGTCTATCTGCTTGGGAGCGCGATCTCAACACATGCCTTGTAAAGGGCACCCAGACAACTCAGCCCGCGCGAATCGTGCCTCTCTTGATCAGCACCTTGCCCAGAAAGAAATTCAAATTCTTGTTCAAGTTTGGAAAGCTTTTTTTCGCCAGAAACTTTAGATCATTGCTCAAGGAGCGTATAAAGACCCTGCGTGACTCTGGAGAACAAACGTACAACATCCTCTCCTTGAGCTTCGACGTCCTCCAGCTTTTCGACAAGGCCCTGGTTGGCTTCAAGCCCCTCTACGTGGGGGCCACGCGGTCCGGACACTCGGTGACATATTACGCATCGTTTTCATTCCACATCCTCGGGCGAAACCACATCAATAGCTATCAGAGAGTCATGCCGTCCGATGCCACCCTCTATCGGATGCAATTACCTTGCGAAGAGTGGAAGCTGACCGAGATGGAGATCCAGGCACTCGATGCATGCATTCTTCACGATCAGGGTGGCGATCAACGCAAT
>JAPFUP010000306.1:0-30311 GCA_030780425.1 Beauveria varroae | reverse complement strand
ATACTTAAGTATTTAATTGTATATAAGATTTTCTTTGGACCTTTAGTATCTTTATTAAAATAGATATTATAGATAAGATATGTTTTTTAGTGTAAGTTATATTATAGCGATAAGACTTTTGGAACCCCACTGTATGCTAAAATGTGACGACAGCGCGAGTGACAGAGCTGAGCATGAGGAGCCCCAGCCTCGGAAAACCCATCTCGGGGCCGCCAGCCCCTCACCGTGCAACGCACGGAGCACGTGATGGCCGCCCCTGATGGACTGCGAGTGATATCACGTGATGAGAAGGCCTTGTTGTAGTCGCCGTGGCAACGTACACATATAACATGCCATCACTACAGTAGTACATAGACGTCCTCTCGCGTGCAAGTAACCAAAACAAATGGTCGACAATAATGCCCATATATTCATATTACTACCTCAGAACAGCCCACAGCAATATCTACAAGCCACAACAAGCAGCATGTCAAGACTAAAAGACCATTACGCACAACATGATAAACATGACGAGCTCGCCGAGCTGGAGCAAGAGTCCCAGAAGACATGTTCGGAAACACCCACGACTCCCATGCGCAGGAGAGAACTCGTGCCACGGTCTACGGCACAACCGTCTACACGCAGAGTTCGTCTGTTGAATGGCGAGAGACTCGCTGCCGCCAACCCTCTGTTTCAGCCGTGGACTGCCGAGAGCTCCAAGAAAGTCCTAGAGTTTTCCAAGAATATATCCCCTCGCAAGACCGATTCGAGAATGAAACCCAGATTTGAATCAGTAACGGGAGAAGCTTTTCTAGTCGATAGAAAACATACACGACAAGGCACCAACACCACAATCGTGAAGTCCACGCTCCCCAGTGCCGCGTTTTCCGAAACCGATTCATTCTCATCATCAGTTTCCGACATGGACATCGGCGATGTTACACTCCCCGCCAGTCTCCAGCTTGCGAACCAACCCACAGAGTTCTCCCACCGTATAGCTCGTTTGAGGCCAGACACTTGCATCACGATTTTAGAAGACAGCATTTTCGCCGAGACGGCCAGCCCTGAGACCGAGGCACAAATCACACAAGTCGAAGGTGGTACCGGCGGAGAAGCAGTCGTAATGCAGAGCGAATCCTTGCCACTTACACTCAGAAGTGTCAACGTCCTCCAGCAAAGCGACGATACGATCGATCGACAACTCATGCACGCACGAGCCCACGTCCCGCAGGCCATCGATAAAGAGCACCTGGACGCAACGAACAAAGCGACTATTGATGATTTCGAATTGACAGAGCAGCTGGTTGATGAACAGCTATGGCGCAATGGACATCGTCATGACGGCGAGATCTCTGATGCTGGTGTGACGGTTCCTTGGAAGCCCCTCGCATCTCCTCGGAAAACATTTGGCATCCCACAAGGCCCACATACTCCTACAAAGGACGAATTCTGGAGGCAGAGTCTGGTCGACTGCTGGAACGATGAACATAGCCCCCGTAAAGCTGTCAAAGCGGCGATGCGGTCGCCAATCAAGCAGTCTATCCCGACGAAATCCAGCAAATCTTCTTTCGAAGGCGCAAGGGCTAAGCTGGCTGTCGAGTTCCTAAACGAGCTGGACAACAAGATTACGGATGGCAAGGTCGCCCAGCTATCCAAGTCGACAGGAGGAGTCAAGATTGAATGGTCGAAGAACCTCAACACAACGGCCGGGCGCGCAAAGTGGAGAAGAGAGACTGTTCGTACCATCCCTTCTGACGGATCCGACGCTACTTTCACCTATAATCATCATGCATCCATTGAGCTTGCAGAGAAGATCATTGATGATGAAAGCAGGCTCTTGAACGTGCTGGCTCATGAATTCTGCCACCTTGCCAACTTCATGGTCAGCAGCGTGACGAACAAACCGCACGGTAAAGATTTCAAGCTCTGGGCAGCAAAGTGTTCTCGAACGTTTGCCAGTCGGGGGATCAAAGTCACAACGAAGCACAATTACGAGATCGACTTCAAGTACGTGTGGCAGTGTGAAGGTTGCTCATACACCTATAAACGGCATTCAAAAAGCGTCAACCCAGAGAAACATCGGTGCAGTGGGTGCAAAGGCAATCTCATACAAATCAAGCCTGTCCCCAGATTTGGCGGAAAACCTAGCGAGTATCACCTGTTCATTAAAGAGGAAATGAAATCGCTGAAGCGAGACAACCCCGGAAGCCCTCAGACAGTCATCATGCAAATGGCAGCAAAAAAATGGGCCGACAGACTGGATTCGACAGGGCAACAGCACGCACAAGAAGACGTTGGTGATATTGCCGCCAAGCTACATAGTCTCGGCTTGGGAGAGGAATGAATGCCTGGGGCACATTGGATGCGCAGCTGTATTATTGTAGATATACTGTATTATGACTACCTGCAGATATAGTTGAACCTGTTGACTATCAAAACCATTGTTCTAGTCAGGCCCGTATGATTTCGACGACGATTACCTCTCACTCGTCGTCTGACTTTCAATCTTGGTCACTTGAAGTCAAAGCATATAACTACGCGAGAATGCTCATATCTTTGAGGCCTAGCCTCGCTAGATTGTCAAGCCATTGGCGAGATTATCCATCGATGACGAAGAGATCCCAGTCCTTGATCTTGAATGACTTCCAAATACGCGCAGAGTACTCGACAGCATCACCTATGAGCTTGCCTTGCTTCCCTAGCTGCAGATCTACGTCTTCTTCGTTGTATTCGCCTTTGATATGAGGGACATTAATCGTGATAAGGATGTCTGTCTTGTATTTCTCCAGTCGCAGAAGGGTCATAATGATGGCGGTGAAGTCAGGGGCGGACGATCGCTCTCTAGACTGGCTCGATTTCGGCGTCTGCGTCGCAATAAGTGTATACGCTGGGTATTTCGATCTGTACCAAATGTTAAAGAGTTGATGTTTTGGGAAGGGGGGTGTCATATGGCAACAAGACACATCACTTACTCCAGACGACTGAACTCGGTCTCTGCTGTGTTCCAGATCTTGACGCCGTCGATGCCAGACCCAAGCAGCTCCTGAAGATGTGTCGTAATAGCACGGCCATCAATCTCTGAGCCTCTACCGGGCTCTCCCACGCGTTCGGTCACGTCAAAAATGATACTGGTGAATCCGTCCTCGTCAATCCATACTTCTTGGTTGTCTGGAACCTGTCGTAGCTTGCTGAACGAAGGGCACTTAGTAATTGCATAGCCATTTTCGAAGAGTAGCAGCATTACCTAACGTCGGCAAACTTCTCTGGGATATCACAAACCACAGCACCACCGTACAGCGGGGTGCTGAGAAAGCTGGACATGCTTCTGGCCCTGAGTCGTTGCTGCTGCTCTCTGAGGCAGCTTGACGTAGTGACAGCAAGGGGCTAGAGGGAGCGTGTACGGGCTATATGATGCTTCCTTGAACACTGAAGAAACTCAATAGCAAGTCTTGCGTCCTATGTAGACAGGTAATCGCCTAAGAAAAAGCACTGAGCGCTGCCGTAACCGAAATGTTGGTTGATTGAGACACAGCCACCCATCATCGTACCTACCTAGGTACCTAGGTGGGAAGTGGGGTGATGTGGGGGATTTGAAAATACGTCACATCGCAAACGTCATTAGCTCCTGTCATCGCAAAAAGAATGATCAGTATTTTCATCTATATTTCGACCGACCAAATCGTGGCTAAAAATCTGAACAAGGACCAGTAGGGTCATTCATCTAATACACAGGGCATCGCAGCTTAGTTTGTCTGTTTTGGCAGAGACAAAAAGAAACTCGAACCTGGAACTTCCAGATGAAAATTGCCAAAGATTGGGAGAATGGAGTTCATTGGGCCAATCCCACGGTCACATCTGGTAAAAGGCAAGAGGTGAGTTCGGTGGAAGGTCCCACTCCATTTCGAAATGTGAACTATTTTGCATTATATATGCCTTTTCTGCAGACCATCCAGGCTCTCCTCTTTCTCACTACTGCGTCGGGTTGGCAAGTAGCGTCAAACTGGTTCGCGACGGAATCCAAGTCTGCCCATGTCGTGTTCGTCATAGTTCTTTGCTGCCGGCAAGTAGCTCCGATAGAAAAGCAAGTCGCAGTGACTCGTCGGCGGTTTGAATGTCCCGTGGCCGGCCATCTTAACCCATCTGAACGAGCCCCACAGTCGCTCTCCGAGTTTCCGGCCGCTAGCTAGGCAGTTGGGCAGGTAGCCATTGCCACGTCCGCAAGCTTCCCCATCATCCTACTTCAAACGAACACGTAGGCCAAGCAACAAAGCTTTCTCAATCTGCGGCATACAATATGGCGGCCTGCATTTTCTGCCGTATCATTAAGGGTATATAATCCAGTCCCCATTGGCAGCGTTGAGGACTGCTGCTGATACGCTTGCCAGGTGAAATTCCCTGCATGAAGCTCTTTGAGAGCGAGAAGACACTTGCATTCCTCGATATCGGCCCCCTGAGCAAAGGGCACGCAGTAAGTTCCAGCTGTTTGCAACCTTGAACTTCGCTCATATTCAAAAATGAAGCTTGTCATTCCGAAGTTTCATGGTGCCAAACTAGCAGACATTCCCGACGACCAGTTGACCGAAATTCTGGTGAGCAAGCTTCCGATTCAAGCCACTTCGAGATTCTCAATGGCTAACGAAATATTTCATAGCCGACTCTGAAGAAGCTGGTGTCTGCAACGGGAGCTACTGATTATAATATTTTGCAGAACAATGGGACCATTGCTCACCAGCAAGTTCATCATGTAAGTTCGCCCGTTTGTACTTCATCGTCACCCTGATGCAACGACTGATTTCTCTATTTTTAGGTTCATTTCCACATGGTATTTCAAACTGAACCAATAATAGACGTTTTCATCATTGTAGTACATGCTGACTTGATCCAGATTCCAAAGCCGAGTGAGACAGAAGGCCTCGGTATCAATTGGCCCACTTCTGCCGGTGACATGGATAAGCTCAAAGCTCTCTGCGAGGAGATCAAGACTAAGATGTGATCAGGCCAAGTGCTGTATTTTATGGGCTGGTGTTTTCAGAGCGCAGGCAAGGTGAGGAGTACGGAGCGTAAGGAGTAGAGTGAGTGTATATGAAAGGACTGCTATTTGATGCATAGCGCAATCAAGAGATGCTGCTACCGTGAGCTTTTGATTTACAACTAGACTTCTGCTTGTGGAGAATGTGGCAGAACGTTGGTACCATGCACAACCCTTCTTATCAAGACGGTTCTAGTTCTGAGACGCCACTGCAGCTGGGTAAAAGTTGATGGCACCACCAGCACCAATGACGCCCTGGCGGTCGTAAAGTGATCTGGCGCGGATGTAGGGATCCAGCTTCCAATAGTTGTCTCTCAATTTTGACGCGATGGAATCACGCTTTTCGCGAGCTTGCTTACCGTTCTCACTGCCACTCTCACGAAGCCAAGCCCTGGTAGCATCTTCGAATCCTCTCACAAGCGCAGATCTTTCCCCGAGAATCTTGTCTCTAGTAGCAGTATCCTGCATTGCGGCATTCTCGCTTTCCACGGGCTCAATGTATTTATATTCCCAGTCCTCGTCGCCATCGAGTTCTTTGGGGATCTGGTTTGGCGCGATGAACTCCTCTAAACCAGTTCTGCCATTGGTGAAATGAACTTTGGCAGCGACAACTGGGTCTAGCCATGGCTTGATAACGCGCCAGATACCTTTTTCCATGCATTAGATAGTTTCAGAAGATGACGCAGGATTCGCCTTACCTTGAAATAGCCAGGGGGCATTCTGGATAAGTACTGCGCCGAGGGATTCGGGATAGTTGGCCTCGAAGCACTTGATCATGAACTTGACAGGAGCATAGTCCATGTTAGACAGAGTGAAGCTCGTCATGTCGAAAATGATTGTCTGTATTATGAGTGCTCAGCAATATTCCCGCGGTCTGAAACAGATGAACCCACTTACCGCTGTCTCAACCGGTGGGCTAAGAAGAAAACGCGCAGTTTCGATAACATGAACCGTGTATTTTTCAATACTCTCGGCGTTTTGCTCCCCGCCATGGTGCAGCCGAACACGAACAACACAAATCGGCCGACCCTCCTTATCCGTACCGTGAAGGAAGCTCTTTCCCATGCGAAGTTGCGCGAGAAAGTCTGCCCCCACCTGTTTCGTTTCGTCGCTGCCATTTTGCTCGTCGTGTAGAGCACCAGCCTCACCGCTTTTCATGATCTCACTGTCCACCTTTAGTTCATTCTTTCTCCAGTCCACAGCTGTAATGAACATGACGAGGGCTTGCTGGACGTTCCATTTACGTGCGCGAAGGAAACGTAGCGCGAGCACATCTGGGTGATCGTGCTTTGTCATCTCCCAGATGGACTCTCGGATGCTTTCAGCCGATTGTTTGGCTAGGATCTCACTGTATTGTTTATTGAGGCCAAACTTATCTTCCTCGGCGGCAAATTTACCGGCAGGATCGGCACCATCGTTCTTTCGGAACATGCTGAAACCCCATCCGCCACTGCTCTGTTCTGACTGTGGTTCCGGTGCGGCGGCTTTCTGCGCAGCATTCTGCGCAACGGTCGTACCGCTTCCAGACCAGCCAGATATATCAGCAACAGCCCGCCAAAATTCCTGCAGGCGTTTCTCTTGCTCTGCAGAGAGGTTGCCGAAATGACCAGCATCGGGCTGGATGGTCGCCATGGTGGAGAGCGAGGAGCAGTCAAGTAAATGTTCGATCTCAGCTCGATCCGAACAGAAGCTCCAGTAAACAGCCGCGGTCGATGCAACAAGGGCGATTACAATGAACGACGGCGTGAAGCTGCTTCGAAGAGCGCGCGAAGTATATTGCTGTGTGTGCTTGTGTTCGCTCGGGTACTTCGTGATGCTTGCTTTGATCTCGATTTTGTACAGAAGCTTAGCGATAGGTATTCTCTGGCGGGTGCATGCGTCACTTTCAAAAGACGCCGTGAAAAACTGTCGCGTGTTCAAAATTGGAATTTGCCTTCCAACTTTGAGTATTTTGATCAAAGTCCTGTTCATAGGCGACCGGGACGAGTATGAAACTCCACGAAGCTAGTTTGGCCGGTTGCGCGCGGTCAAGCTGGGTCAGCGCAGTAGGTTTGCTAAATGTGCCGGCTAGGATGAACGTTGAAAGGCGGAATAAGGTGCTTAGAATAGGCTGGCGGCAGAGTCATGGGATCTGATAAATGTCGAGCAGGGGCGAACTCAGCTCTGATCTCTCGGGTGGTTACCACTGATTAGCCACCTCGTCTTTCGACTTGAACCAAGAGCTCCACGCTGAACCAAATCACGCCCCACAGCCAAATTGCTATGTATGGCACTAACACAAATTGTAGTCCATCATAGATTAGTAAATGGTAGCTAATTAGTGTCGACTTCTACTTACACATCGCGTTTATGTGGATCTAGAGGCACTTAGTTTTATTCGTTGATCAGGCTATAAAAGAAGTACCAACAGTTCTCGAGGAGTAAATAGCTACATAAATATACCTCATACCTCACACGCGTCGTAGCTGAGCCGTGTTAGAGGCGGCTGTGGCACGTCATCAACCACTTGCCACCTACCATAGCACACGCCCTATAGCCTCTTCTGCCCCCCAAAAAAGGTCTTTTTCTAGAGAGTGTCGCTATCTTATCATCAAGTTAGTGTCACTTTCTTATCATCAAGTTGGGTTATAGCTCTTCTGTGAAGAAGAATAAATCACATGCAGGCATGTTGTTGACGAATTACCGCGTCATACCTAGGGTAAGTAACTACCTAGAGATGTGTGTGGATCTCGTGACCTTAGAGCTCCTTTATGGCAGTCAAAGGGATAGCTCGAATTACATAATGACCTTGCTAACCGCAACCCAGCTTCCTCGCGTCAAAGTACTATCATGCCGCAAAAAAGCTGAACGAGACTAGCAATATTGCAATATCTGAATAGCTTCCTCGATAAGACAACACGCGGCTCGGCAAAATGGCGTTCGAAGAAACAGGCCCAAACACGAAGCGCTCTGACTCACGCTCACGAACGCCACGGCCTACGACACCGCTGCGTCCCCCGTCGCGCTCCTCAGTACGTGATTCAGCGCGGACCGCAGGTGATTGCGATGCGCAGTTTCCGCTCAGCACGTTTGAGACAGCGTTTGCAGAACTCTCTGATGCAATGGCGGACCTGGAGGCAAACATGATGCATTTTCAGCTCATGCATGAAAGTTTGGCGCGCTTCAGCGAATGTTTTGCGAGTTTCTTATACGGGCTCAACATGAACGCTTTCTGTGTGGATTTTCCAGAGGTATTGTCGTGCTATTGAAGGCAATTTTCACCACTTTACCTGCGTATCTAACTATTTTGTTTTAAAGGCACCCATTCTTGAATCGTTCCGACCCAGTCGAACTCAAGAAGATCAGCTGTCTAAGACACAAAAGACAGAACTCGAACCAGAGATCACTTTCATGTCAGCTTCACTCGCGTTTCGTTGACGCTGCTGTGTCTGCGTTTTATGCTACACACTTAATGATCTTGCATCGCTGACTACAAAGCAGGACTACCGAGGTATCCTTCATTGAAAACCCCCCTGCATCGAGCAAGCCAAAGACGCGAACTGTGCCGCAAGGACATCGCCAGTCGCGCTTGCCATCTGCACGAGGTAGCACAGCTAGAGGGCGAGTGACAACTCGCGTCCGAGGTCGACCGAGTGGATTTGCACGAGCGAGAGGTCGAAGTCTAAGGTGACAAATCGCAGAGATGAACCAAGACCTATGAGACCACAAATGTGCATCACTCATGATCATGCTGTCATATTGGAATCCTCGCCAGTTTGTGGCTCCGTGAGCGGTTCTTCTATCGCATTACATGGGGGAGCGATGTATTTGCCTCCTGGAAGTCTGGCGGTTTCGGTCTCTTCGCGTAATTGCTTCAGGCTAGGGCAGGATTTAGTCAGTACCAAGCATTCCCGTGCAGAACATGGCTGAGAACAAACCGTCGCTTATGAGGTTTTCCCTGGGCATGGGCCACCAGTGCGGCATTGGTATCAAACCACTTGGCACATTGTATACAATAATTTCGACCGAGATCGGGCAGGTCTTCCTTCGCCTTGGTGTCTTTGAAATGGCCGAGATGCTTTGCGGATGCCAAGTCTGCTTTTACTTGATCAAGATCCCTAGCAAAATTGTTAGGCTTGTGAAGTTGGGATTAAAAGAACCCGCACCTACCGCGTCTTTCTCCTCGTCTTTGTGACAGTTCTTCTACTCGAGATGCCCATTTTGCTTGTAAAAAAAACAGCTCGAAACGTTATAATTTGCCGCCTTCGCACCGAAGGCTTGATTCGACGGCGCGCCAGTGCATCTTCAGAAGTCTCCCGAGCCAAATTCTTTGGTGGGTACTTGCTTATCGCGATCTGTGTAGCATAAGTCACGTGGAGATTAAAAGCTAAGACAAGGATGTGGCAGATAGGCTATTTACTTTACTTTACTTGAAGTCGCTGTTGGCCGAGGGCCATCTGCGAGTGTATCCACAGTAACTCCCAAGAAATACTCCGCACCTGACCAGTCATGCTCCGAGCATTACATTCACGATGTCATATCGTGAGTGACTTGACGGCTCATCTGATTTACACAGCTCTATGCTATCATATTCCATCATGTAACTACATAGGTACTCAGAAAGGAAATACTTGATGAACTGCAGCGCAGTTTCGACCTTATTTACCTGCTCTATCCGATACTTTCGCTGTGGTGCGCAATAGCTCAGCATAATGCCAAGTAGCAGGTTGACTCAAAATATCGTGCTCCGCTACGAAGTATTGATCTCGCGGCTCGACAATGACTGTCTATTATTGCGAAGAATGTCAGCATCTTATTAGCCCTGTTTGGGTAGAACCTGATTTGTCCTGAGATGGGGCTGGTGCACTTTATCTCCTATCATAAGTCCTTAAGAGCGTCGGGGACCGAGAGTGGAATTCCGACCAGCGTCACGGAACAAAGGCTTTACTAACGGTGACCGACACAAGCCCGGTTCAACCGAGGTCAAGGTTGGTCTCCAGACCCAAAAAAGTTTTGTAGGATGCACAGTCTCTTTCATTTTGCGGTGGGCTGGCAGGGGCTTACGCGCTGGATCACTACTGAATGGTCCATCAGCCCAGCGGATGCTGAAATCCGACCCAAGGCTCTCCTTGAAGCACACCGTAGCGTTCATGTGGCTTAGTTTGCGCATCCATTACATCGGGGCAACGAAACCATTTGGCGCGGCCGTTTTCATGTGCTGCAAGTCGATTACCGACCGCGCGTTCTCGGACTCTCGATGACAGCTGCCTTGCTTGGGAGCCTCCCTGTGTGCCTATCTACCAGAAGTAAGATGACTGAAAATGCGATTGACTCCTAAGATGCACCTGTTTCAGAGGCTTGCGTGACGTAGAAATGATTTCAGAGCTGATCTGTACTGATATTTAAGCATGTGCTTGTTTTAAACACCCACCAGTTTGGCCGTATACTCGGTGGAAAGCCATGACCCCGGCTCAGTTCCACATAGCCATGACGAAAGCGACGTGAGTATTATGTTCGTCTGTGCCGTGACTGGCTGGAACTCACCAAAAGCCGCAGAGGATCCCCACACACGAGCCTGGAGCTGTGTAACCAGTCAGTGGATCCACCGGGGCCATTCGGTAGCATCGAGGTGTTCCCTAAAAATACCTGAAAACACCTCCTCTCCGCCATCGCCTTTCTCTCTCTCTCTATCTCTCTTATAGCTGCCCTCCCCACACACCAGCTTGCCAAATTGATATCCTCCTCGAGTGAAAGACCTCGTCGTGTGACGTACCAGACAGTCTGCCCTCTCTCAATTGGCCCAGCATGCTTGCCTCTAGACAGGTTCTGGGCAATGTGGCCCGGAGCCGCGCCTTTGCTGGCACCGCCGGCGGCATCCGTCGCCTCGCCACGGTATCCGACTCCCCCTTGGACAGAAAGGTAAGTTGCGCACATTGAACATGCTGCACAATCTCCCGCAATGATGCGGCGCGATGCAAATCGCACATCACTACTCTATTCTTGGGATGGTGCTAACGAGGTCTTGAATACATAGGTTCGCCAGAATAATTGGGAAGAGAGCAACTTCATCAACTACAAGAAAATGTCCGAGAACCTCGCTATAGTTCGTGGCCGTCTTAACCGACCGCTCAACTACGCTGAGAAGATCCTCTACTCTCATCTGGATGACCCTCATGGCCAGGAAATTGAGCGTGGCAAATCGTATCTCAAGCTTCGTCCCGATCGCGTTGCTTGTCAAGATGCCACCGCGCAGATGGCCATTCTGCAGTTTATGTCCGCTGGAATGGACGCTGTTGCGAACCCTAGCACTGTTCACTGCGATCATTTGATTGAGGCCCAAGTAGGCGGCAGCAAGGATCTGGCTCGCGCGATCAGCATCAACAAGGAGGTTTACGACTTCCTATCGAGCGCCTGTGCGAAATATAACATTGGGTTCTGGAAGCCCGGCTCCGGTATCATCCACCAGATTATTCTGGAGAATTATGCCTTCCCCGGCGGGCTTCTCATCGGCACCGACTCCCACACCCCCAACGGCGGCGGTCTTGGTATGGCTGCTATCGGTGTTGGTGGTGCTGACGCCGTTGATGTCATGGCCAACCTGCCTTGGGAGTTGAAAGCCCCGAATGTTATCGGTGTTAAGCTGACTGGCGAGCTCTCTGGCTGGACATCGCCCAAGGATATCATTCTCAAGGTCGCCGACATTCTTACTGTGAAGGGGGGCACCGGTGCCATCGTCGAGTACCACGGCCCTGGTGTCGACAACATCTCGTGCACCGGCATGGCGACTATTTGCAATATGTGAGATTTTTCTTTGTTTCATTGTCTACCCTCTCTGCCTTCTCCTTGCCACTACAACATCTTGCGAGTCTGCCAGTTCTGCTACACTCCATCGTCGCTGTCCACTCTTCCGCTACCCCATGTAGTCTCATTTCTCTTCGCACTCGTCTTTCGGCTTTCGTTCCCTCATCGTTCTCGCCATCTTTATGGCTCTGATTGCCTTTGGTATCCTCTGCCCTTCTTTTGAATCATGTTCCGGCTCTTATATTGACTACCTGACCAATTTCAAATACCTGCCAACCCGATGACTAACGGTCGCTTAGGGGTGCCGAAATCGGTGCGACTACCTCTGTTTTCCCCTTCAACGATCGCATGTACGACTATCTTGTTGCCACCAAGCGCAAGGACATTGGCGACTTCGCTCGCGTCTACGCGAAAGAGCTTCGCGAGGATGAGGGCGCCGAGTACGATCAGCTCATTGAGCTCAATCTCTCTGAACTCGAGCCTCACATCAACGGCCCATTCACTCCCGACCTTGGAACTCCTATCTCGAAATTCAGCCAGGCTGTCAAGGAAAATGGCTGGCCTGAGGAGCTCAGGGTCGGTCTGATTGGCTCTTGCACCAACTCTTCCTACGAAGACATGTCCCGCGCTGCGTCTATCGCTCGTGATGCTCTTGACCACGGAATTAAGGCTAAGGCTGCTTTCACCGTCACCCCTGGATCTGAACAAATTCGTGCCACCATCGCTCGCGACGGTCAGCTTCAGACATTTGAGGAGTTCGGTGGCATTGTTCTTGCTAACGCTTGCGGTCCTTGCATTGGTCAGTGGGATCGTACCGACGTCAAGAAAGGTGAAGCCAATTCCATCTTGTCCTCTTACAACCGTAACTTTACCGGTAGAAATGATGGAAATCCCGCGACTCACTCCTTCGTCACATCTCCTGACCTCGTCGTTGCTCTCACTATTGCTGGCTCCCTCCACTTCAACCCTTTGACCGACAAGCTGAAAGATAAGGATGGCAACGAATTCATGCTAAAACCTCCCACCGGCAACGGTCTTCCCACTGATGGCTATGACCCTGGCAACAACACGTACCAGGCCCCTCCCAAAGACCGCTCTACTGTCAACGTCCAGGTCGCCCCTACCTCGGATCGTCTCCAAGTTCTCGAGCCTTTCCAGCCCTGGGATGGCAAGGATGCCAAGGATATTCCCATTCTTATCAAGGCCCAGGGAAAGACCACTACCGATCACATCTCCATGGCTGGCCCCTGGCTGAAGTACCGTGGCCATCTTGACAACATCTCCAACAACATGTTGATTGGCGCCATCAATGAGGCCAACGGTGAGGCCAATAAGATCAAAAACTTCACAACCGGTGATTGGGATGCTGTGCCCGCCGTCGCCCGTGATTACAAGAAGAAGGGCATCAAGTGGGTCGTTGTTGGTGATTGGAACTATGGCGAGGGTAGCTCGCGTGAGCATGCTGCCCTTGAGCCCCGTCACCTCGGTGGCCTGGCCATCGTCACTCGAAGCTTTGCCCGTATCCACGAGACCAACCTGAAAAAGCAGGGCATGCTTCCCCTCACCTTCGCCGACCCCGCTGACTATGACAAGATTAAGCCTGATGACAAGGTTAGGCTCGTTCACGCACCGCTGTAGAAGTTTCGCTAACCATGTAACGCAGGTTGATATCCTTGCTACCCAGCTTGCTGTCGGCAAGCCCATCACCATGGTGGTCCATCCCAAGGACGGCAAGTCCTTCAAGATCACCCTGCAACATACCTTCAACGAGGCCCAGATCGAGTGGTTCAAGAATGGCAGTGCTCTGAACACTATGGCCGCTGCCGCTCGCCAATAAAGCAGAAAATTTTCTTGGAGGGACTTATACCTCGGCGCTCTGATTTGCAGGAATTGTTTTACGTTGTGTGGACAAAGAGAAGGAGTTGATATGGCTCGGAGTGGCAATTACAGAGAAATGTCACGCCGCTTTTGTTTTTTGTCTTTTTCTTGTCTGGGAAAATCTGGACCTGTCATTCTATGTGTACCAAAAATAACACTTTCTTAAGTAGTAGTATGCAGTCATTTGCATGTGACGATCCTTGGTACCTACCTAATTCGCACGTCCTCTGTTGTTCCAGCATTATTTGGCATACAATCACCCTAGTTTGTTCTGTGGCAATCTTCATCCATGATCGAGCTCACGAATTTCGTGGTCTCTATTGTGAAGTTTAGAGCTGCAGATATGTAATACTGTTCGCTTCAACCTTCAGACTTGTGACCCGTTGCCTGTGGGCGACGCCCTGCTGTGGCCAAGCTGCATAAGTCACGTGTCGATAGGCTCGTGGATAAGCATCGGCCCCTGGAATAACTCTGTCAACAGTAATACACGTACGATGAACCCAGCCCTCTGGCTGTAAATTAGTCGATATTCTGGGGGTCTTGTGTGCTGTGACACTTGCTTCGGCGACATTGGCCTGTCTATTAGCTCATCCTGTCGGATCTAATCTGGCAAAGTGCCATTAATCAGTCATGCCGACCGTTCGTGGCTTCAGCACCGTCAAAGCACGATCATACATCTATCGCCTCCCTCTGTTTACAAGAGCTATCGTTCTGATTATTTTCGTCTTCTCACTTCTCAGCCTCCCTGGAATATGGGATGTACAGGCATGGGGATCCTTGGTTCCTAGCGAAATTTCTCTTTTCGCAGGTAGGCACTTTCGTTCCACGATAGTTCCAAACAGCCGCTGATCATTTATAGCTCATCGCATCAATACATTTCCGCTTATCCATCTCAACATCTTGCACGCGATCTTGAATACTGTTGCGTTGACGCCATTGATGGAACGCTTCGAAAACGAATACGGCACCCTAACATCGCTGGCACTTTTCTTCGGGCGTGAGACCGTTACCTCTGGCGCCCTATTGACAGATATCGTACTAACTGAGGCAGCCTTAACAACGGTCCCGGCATTGTTATATCTTATCATTGAGTCAGGCATTCTGCGACTGAATAACGCTATCATGGGCGCAAGGTATGGCCGAACAACGACTCGTTCCTCAAGATGCTTTCACAATTTAATTCATACTTAGCATATGGGTCTTTCTACTTCTCGGAATGGAGGCTATTCGAACCTATCGATCGAATCCCCACCTTGTAATCGGCACTCATCATATCCCGACCTGGACGACTCCACTACTTTTGGCCTTTGTAATAGCAGCGCTGGTCCCAAACTCAAGTCTGCTTGGGCATCTATGTGGTCTTGCTGTTGGGTATATCGGTCAGTATCTATCCTCGAGCTGCATTGCCTCAACTCACAACGTATAGCTGGCCTTGGCTATGTCAAGTATATCGCGCCACCTGAGTGGGCGCTGCGATGGCTTGAGTCGAAGCTCGACCTCCTCACGATATTGCCTCATTATGTCAGTGTAGACCAGAAGACATATGGTAGATTTGGTGTTTTGCCTTCTATTAATCGCATGGGAGGAAGTCCAGCCACGGAACTGGTTGGTAGCACACAGCGTCTCGGACCTTAAGTCTTCCATCTATCGATCAGGGGTGGCAAACTCTCAATAGGTACTTTATTTTGACGCAGGTATATTTCGGAGCATCTTGGATCGGAGTTTCGGCGCTGTCTGTCAAGCAACGGCAATGTGCATTATCAAAGCGATGTGCCATTCTATACGCATGCTTTCACGTTGTTTAAAAACAGTTAATCTTGCATTAGGCTCCAATTCAGTTGCCAAATCTTGAAAAGCAGGTCGCATGTATTACATATTTTCCCATGTCTTGCCCATATGATTTACGTCGTTGGAGCAAATATAGGTATGTAGGTATTTCTTTATGAGTCTAATCAGGTTGTCGGCTGTCAACAAAGTGACCATCGAGAAGGCAAGGTACCACGGTGGTTAGGTATTTACATACCTTGTCAGTGTGAGCCGTCAACTATTTGTCCACTGCTCCTCAGGAATTGTCAGTCATACGTATTGAGGTTGGTGGGGTGGCTGGTAGCTATTCGCGCCTGTATCTTCCACCACATTTTGGATTTGTGACTGAGTTTAATATAAAAAAAGGAGTTGTAAAGGGCGGCTAAAGGGGCGTGATCTGCCACGTTGACGGCAGCGAGATTAACTCCGAGAACACGTCACGTTATCTACCACGTACGGTATCGTCCAGTCTACGAGATGACTTCCACATACGGTGGCGTGCTTAGCACTTCTCTGAGATAGAAGGACACCACAAGCAGCAACAACCACCACAGAAGCGCCTAGAGAGGCAAAGGGTATAGGGGTTTTTTACTTAGGAATTTCGAGGGTTTTTCCCCTGTATACTAGCAGTCTATCCACTATAGAGGTTCTGAAGGCTCTTACGAGCCAGTTAGCGTAAAATATATATCTAGGTAGGCACGGCGTTGGCTGGCACGCCGGGTACCTAAGGTGGGGGCGAAGCCAAAGCCACCGAATAGCACTACCCTACCTTGGTGCTAGCAACGCGACAAGGAGAATTATCAAAAGCGCGGGCCTCATCACCACGCGCAACGTGTCGCTGTGCAGATCATCGACTATGCCACGGTTACTTTGTATGCTGATAAAATTCGAGCTCTTTGGCGAAGCTAACGTGCACAACAGCCTCTGCTATGGCGCTGCGGCGCGATCCGCGAATGCTTAAGCTACCCCCATATCTATCCCTCGTCTGTATCGCTGTGGGCTTTGCCTGGCTCCTCCTACTTCCGCTCGAGAATTATTCTAGACGAACCTACATATCCGAAAATGCCTTGCTACCTGGACAGGTGCACACATACTTTGGGGGGAGCGAGCAAAACGTCTTCAGAGCCTACAGACGCGAGCTGGATTTACTAGAAAGCAAAAATAACCACCAGTAGGTTCGAGTCAATCCTGATCCGGGAACAGGGAAACCGTTGAGACTGACCATGTTTCGCTACAGGATCAATGACCAGATTGAGAGCTTTCTGAAAGAGGTCGGCGTCAAAGTTGGACGGCAAAACTATACATACCATTATGCAGGGAACGAGCATTCTGGCGAGAACATCTACGGCATTCTTCAAGCACCTCGCGGCGATGCTACAGAAGCGATCGTTCTGGTTGCGGCATGGAAGACTGTCAATGAGGAGATGAACCGTAATGGAGTCAGTCTCGCGCTCACTCTTGCGCGCTACTTCAAGCGTGAGTTTTCTTTTCTCGAGTGGCCTGTCAAAACTCGAGACTGATGCTCCACAGGATGGTCCCTCTGGTCCAAGGACATTATTATCGTTATTCCGCCCGACAGCAAAGCCGGAACTCAAGCATGGGTCGACGCCTATCACGACGCACATGATTCCAGAAACGTTGCTCCGCTACCATTGAAGTCTGGTGCACTTCAAGGCGCTCTAGCTCTCGATTACGCACTCAATCATCGCTTCGAAGCGCTTCATATCATTTACGACGGAACCAATGGCCAATTGCCTAATCTAGATCTAATCAACTCGATGGTCAACATTGCCGGAGGACAGATGGGGATTCATACTGCCATTCAAGGCATGGAGAGCCACTCCAACACTTATCAGGACAGGCTACATACGATCCTGCAAAGCATGATGAGGCAGAGCCTCGGGCTTGCAATAGGTCCCCATAGCAGCTTCATTCCATACCATGTCGATGCGATTACACTGCAGCCATACGGAGAAGGCTGGCATGACGAGATGGCTCTAGGAAGGATTGTCGAGGGCACCTTCCGGAGTCTCAACAATCTGTTGGAGCATCTGCATCAAAGCTTTTTCTTCTATCTTCTCATGCACAGAGATCATTTTGTCAGCATCGGTACATACCTTCCAAGCGCCATGCTTTTGGCTGCCAACTTCAGCATCATGGCTATTTTTCTGTGGGTTAAGAGTGGACAAGCGCCTCAAACACAAACGCAATCTTCCGGTAATCCCAAAGTACCTGTTGTGAAGAACTTCATCGAAGCTGAATCGTCTACCGTTGAGAGAGATTTATTTTTACCCCTCTCCGTTGTTATAACATGCCAAACGCTTTCCGTTATACCGTTATTCACGTTCAACAACATCCCAAGTTCGGTATGCTTACTCAGGATGGTCGACTTTTCAGACTTCAAGACTGACTTTTACCATGACAGATCTTATCCCCTGCCTTCGCCATATTCACATTGATATCAGTCCTGCTACCATGGCTCATTTCGCACTTACTGTCACTTTACAAAGCGACTGTGCAGCAGTATCAACTGATAAAATCATTCTCTCTTCTGTTTCTTGGCATGTCACTTGCAACGTTAGCGACACTGAATTTTTCCCTGGCGTTTCTTGTAGGAATGTTGGCTACGCCCTTCACATTCGTGCGAACCTCAAGGACCTTCGCCGTCAGGTTAATGCTTGCCGGCTTGTTGACTGTCATTGCACCGCCAGTAATGGTCTACTCATCCTCTCAGGTTTTGAACATACCTGTTTCTGACATCCTGATGGAGGCAAGCTTCGGTTGGAATGTCTGGGGGATGTATACACCGATTGTTGTCTGGTGTGTTTGGTGGCCCTCGTGGGTACTTGGCATGGTCAATGTAGTTGGTTCTCCAGTAGTCTAGGGACCTTCAAAACTGCACAGTGGCATCTTGACAGTTACAAAATATTCGCACGGCTTCTCGTCTTTGTGTTGTTACATAATGGCATAGTGGCATTTCGCAAACTGCAATGCTCTAAGCCGGTGCGAAAATAACGCTCAGCCATGTCTATATAAAGTGTGGCGTCGTCCATTTCATCAATGATTATATTTGACACAGGCGGACCGGTCAAAGATTGGTTGTCTCAGCCTACGCCGCCCAAACATCCTTGCCAGCCTTCTCGATCCAGTTACCCAACTGGTTTACACTCGAGTTCCAGTCGAGTAGACGTTGGCGCATGCTTCCGATCTGTTTCATATCCAACACCTTCGGCTGTACCCACGTAATCTGAGCAACGCCAGTCACTTGGTCAATTGTTCCACGTAAAAGCCCCAGGCTCAAGGCTTTCATGACTAGGTGCTCTATCTCATCCGGCCGGACCTTAGTCTCATGTGAGATCGTAGCAAACGACATAGCCCGATCATGAGGAGGGCGTCGGAAAACTGCCTCCGTCAGAGCAGCCAAATAGATTTTCTGCTTCAGGTGGGTCGAATTCTCGCTCAGTAACTTGTTGGAAGCGATGTGGTCGGAGAGTGCGGCGTACGCGGCCAAGTCACCGCGATTGTAGGCAAAAAGGAGGTCACGAAGCCAAGAGTCGTCTTCGCTCTGTGCAAGGACATCCAGGATTGGGTGGAGAAGGAGCTCGCCGAAATTGTAGATGCTGTTCGAAACCAGTGCAGCGACGCTCAAATAGTATGCTCGTCGGTGGCGTTCGTCCTCGGGCATGGTCGAAAGGTCGATGCAAGCGAGGTACAGTAGGGCAGTTCTGTAGTAGTTCGCAAAGTCCATCCTCCTCTATGAACAATTAGAAACTTGCGATTCACGCACAAAAGCACTGCTGTGTAGAGTGACTTGCCTGATAGTAACTGGCGTTTGCATCGTAAAAAGCAGCATGTACGATGACCTCCACCGAATCCAACGAATCAAGTACACGCTCCGCCGCGTCTAGGTCCTTTCTCGCCTCGTCAAGTTCATTCAGGCTTAATTTGACTTGCGCTACTGCAACAGATGCAAAGACTAGAGCGTCTTTAGAGTCTTCGGTGTCAACCTTCTTCGCGACGGACTGCAGGAACTCAAGACGCTCGTGGTTGTCTGGCACAGAATGAGTACGTAAATGACAAAGCGTTCAGCACTGTATATGTATACCTTTACATTGCGATGCGGTCTTCAAGGCAAGGTCCACTAACTTCAGCTTATTGATTTTATCGGCAAATTTAAGGATGAAGACCCTGTAGAACGCTAGGCGTTGAGGGGCGCTGCCATCGTCGCTGAAGAACTCGACAAGAGCATCAGTGAGCTGATGCCAGAGCTTTCTCTCCCAATAGTTTTCAAAGTCGAGTATGAGCGGCTGTAACTCCTCTGGCGCAGCATCGCGCTGCTCGGCGAGGAAGTCGGGAATCGCGTCGACAATCATGACGTTGGGCACTGCAGTGTTCCTGGGAATTGCTGAAGTAAGCTTCTCGTCGAGGGATTGAAATTTCGAACAGCTTTTTAGAATGCTGCGTCTAGCGGGCTGTTGATTGCGGGGAGAAGTGCCGAATGTGAATGACAAAGAGCTTCGGCGATTTGGCGGCGGCGTCAAGTACACGCGATGCTCGAGGTGAAAGCCTGGCTGCCTGGAGCGAAGCACGGGCCATACATACCTATGTAAGCTAATACATAAAAAAATACATGCCATCATAAAAAAGCAGTTGAGATGTGAGCTCTTTGCTCATGTGACCCAGCACGTGATCGCTGTCCGACTCCACTGTTTGGCTCATTTCATTACATTCCGCGAATCTGGGACTGGGTCAGAGGTCAGCAGAGACCATCGAGCACGATTGAGAGGTCATAGCCAGCCATTCTTGCATCGATTATCATACCGCAAGAATGGTTTCATCGCTGATTGCGGCGCGCTCTGCGCGAACCATCGTCCCCAATGTCGCTCCGAAGCGTCTCCTTTCCGACATCGCCATTACTAGGACTGGCAAGCCAATTATACGCACCGAGGGTGGAAGGTAAGCGAGCAAGGTCAATTGAACATTCACCACTGCGGCTAATATTTTTCACTCAATAGATCATCTCTAGGAGGTTCGCCGAATTTCCTCTCGCAATATCGAGGGCAGGACTGATAGATACTGGACAGGTCACACTGCGACAGTTTTCGGCGCAACCGGTCAACTCGGTCGATACATCGTGAACAGACTCGGTATGGCAGCCTGCCTGGGGTGAGAGTTGTGTATAACGTAGAGCTAATAATATCAGCTCGACAAGGGTGTACTGTCGTCATTCCCTTCCGAGAGGAGATGGCAAAGCGCCACCTCAAAGTGACTGGAGACCTCGGCCGAGTTGTGTTTATCGTAAGAACCTCGCGATGCTGTGCTGCTAGGCTACATGACTGATTTACGTGTTAGGAATACGATATCCGCAACATAGCTTCCATCGAGGCTAGCGTGCGGCACTCTGATGTCGTCTACAACCTCACTGGCCGCGATTATCCGACGAAGTGAGCTCTATCGTCTTGCGAATATGATATAGCGCTAATGTTTTCAGAAATTTCTCGCTGGCCGACCTCCATGTCGAAGGAACTCAACGCATTGTTGATGCTGTCGCCAAGTATGATGTCGATCGCTATATCCATGTCTCCTCGCACAACGCCAACTCCGAGTCGGCATCTGAATTCTTTGCTACAAAGGTGCGCTACTAGCGAGCTTATAAAGAATCAAATCTAATTTTTTAGGGACGTGGCGAGGAAGTTGCCCGAAGCATATTTCCAGAAACTACCATCGTTCGCCCTGCTCCAATTTTCGGTTTCGAGGATAGTCTGCTTCTGAAGCTAGCTTCCGTGCTAAACTTATTTACAGCCAATAACATGCAAGAAAGGTTTTGGCCTGTTCATGTAAGTTGGAGGTAGCATGTCCAGGCCAGCAAGCTAACTTGGGTAGTCAATTGATGTTGGCGCTGGTTTGGAAAAGATGTTGTACGACGACTCTACTGCGGGCCAGACTTTCGAGTTGTACGGTCCCAAGCAATACAGCATGGCGCAGATAGCCGAAATGGTCGACAAAGAGATTTTCAAGCAAAGAAGACACATCAACATTCCAAAGGCTATACTAAAGCCCGTTGCTGGTGTATTGAACAAGGCTCTTTGGTGGCACACTTTGTCGGCCGATGAGGTGGAGCGTGAATTCATTGACCAAGTCATCGATCCCGAAGCCAGGACATTCAAGGACCTCGGTATTGAGCCCGGTGATATTGCCAACTTCACCTATCATTACTTGGTAAATTTTCTTTTGGCTAGTAGCCTTCTTCCTGACCATATACTAACTTCAGATTTAGCAAGGATTCCGTAGTCAGAATTACTATGATCTGCCACCAGCTACGGAGAAGGAGAAGCGTGAGGACAAAAAGTACATTCATGTCTTGGATGAGTTGTAAATTTGATGGCCTATTTTTACCATCTGTACATATAGCGTCGTATTCTAGAGAAGAGCTGGGAGCCCAACGGCATACAGTTAATCCTATATCCTTTGATTTTTCGACACCCTTGTTTTTGGGGAGTAATTGGTTCTTGTACATGTATAGTAACCCATATCACGCTCACAAGCATCGCTTTGTTAAGGTGGCCTTTTTCAGACTAGACAGGACTGAAAGCAGACGGCGGGCGTAGTCAGCTGCGACAGAAGTTCAGATATAGTGATCTGCAGGGTTCATTCATGTCTCGCAGGATTGTAAGCTCTACATCTCAAGCGGCAGTGCCATACGAAGGAGGCAACATTCGAATATAAGATCAATGTTATATACAACAGGGACGAAACGCGTCGATCAGCAACGCCAATACGCATCTTCAGGTGTGCCGCAACCGTGACGCTATAGCAACCCTTGATTAAAGCTATAGGCTCAAGTAGTTTTTCGGTAAGCTATTACCGATGACGCCCTATGCCAGAGATCGAATGATATAGAAAAGAAGATATGCCTGGGCACCGAGAACATCGGATAGGCTTGCGAGCTCGACCTTATGGTCGTTGAATTTAAACCACTGAGAGGAAAAGTCAACAAGCATCAAGATGTATGAACGTAGAGCCAAACTGACCTGATCGCCTACGCGGCAGTATGAAGTATAATGCCCCGTTTCAAGTTCTCCAACATGAACAACGACGCTGAGAAGGTCGTACACACATGATCGTTGCAATTCCATGTTTTCTCGGCTGTCACGACTACGAACTCGATTTGTGTATGGGAGCATGTTAAGTTGTAAGGGAAAGTGCACTGGCACATCAACCTTGGAGGCGGCATGATCGTGCCGCCCCTGCTTGTACTCGAATCGCTAGGGTGAGAGAACTCAGAATCTTTCGATACATTGAGGATGGACTGGAGTACACTTACCTTGAGTTGTATCGAGAGCACATTTGGTAGACGCTTGACGCTTGTGTAGCGTCTCGCTTGCTGCGTTGAAGCACAATTATGGCATCGATACTCACACTTATCTGACTTGATGTATTCCTCATCAAGACAGTCCGCTAGACTCAGATTGGAAGATTTCTGACCTGCTTTCTTGTTTCTTCTCTGTGCAAGGCTGTCGAGTCCCACACTTAAGTCCAGGAAGGACTGTACTGTGTTGCTAGAGCTGTTACAGTTTTGGCACGTTGTCGTCGTTTGCATTTTGCCGTAAAATGTCTGGTGAATAATGCAATTACAGCTGTGTTCGCTTCCAATCTCGGGTTTCTTGCCGTCGCCATTGCGTTCATGCAAATCCTCGGCCAGAAATTGGAAAAATTCATGGGCGTCTTGCTCTTTGGTTGTCACCAGATTTTCAAAAGCTTTCTTCTCCGATATCCAAAAACCAGACAGAATATTCGCAGCTGTATAACCGTTGGTATTCTCCAGTGCATAGAAATCCTGAAACATGTCATCCATAGCACAGCTCAAGCAGTGAGGCACATTGCACTCATTGCTTTGATGCCCGTCGCTGAGGTAGAAGTTCCGTAGAAGAGGGTTATGTAGGAAGCTCTGCAGAACAACATTCTGGTAGCATGTTGCCCCGGCATTGTAGATACCTCGAAGGCCATCCGCACGACAAGAAGCAAGAGTCGTATTAGAAGAAATGTACCTCGGGTCGTCCTTGATTGAGTCTGTAAAAAGCTCATCGTGTTTCCTTTTGCGGCCTTCGAGGTTGTTAACTTTGCTTAACCTGACTGATTTCGAAGCAAAAAAGTATTCTTACCAGAAAAAGAGCCTGTACCAATTTTACGCAAACGGAGTGCTTCAAGGGTAGGGTCCCAAACCAAATCGTCGCAGATTTGGCAGTACAGTGCTCCATTCCTCGAGTCAACATCTATCATAGTCAGCCAAGGGAGACCGGATGTTCTGAGCGTGATGTTTACAGAATCTATGTGACTTTTTGTTTCCATGCCCCAATCTGTCTTCCTCGGAAACTGTAGTTGGGCACTGAAGACATAGAAAATTGGACGTCAATGTAGTGATCGGTCGTCCTTCTTTATTTGTGGAGGTCTGCGGTACAATCGGATTCGTATCGAATATCCCACGCAGGATCATTTTGTAGTGGGCTATCGAACTGTTGATAACTTCTTGACCTTGTGAAAGGAGCAGCTGAACGTGTTCTGAATAAGCAGAGTCAGCCATCTATTTTTGGTGGAACCGGATCTCTAGCATACCGCATCCAAACATAGGTGACGCTGGTGTGGGCGACTTCACACGAGCATTTCGTGGAGAAGCCGGAGTAACTGGTCGGCTAGACATGGTGTCCAACTGTGTTAACCTCCCGTCGATCGCGTGCGACGTGTCACCAAGCCGGAGGTTGTTTGAGCACACAACAAGCTGAATTCCGTTGGAAAAGACTTGCTCCGCACTTCGACGCTATTCGATCGCTCAATGAAACAGCAGGCGGTGTTTCTGTCGAATGCGAGCAGATAGGGTCGCTTCCCACGATCGTGAATAGGGATACCTGCGGCACAGTGGGCTCCTGGGGCTAGCACCTGCGCCTAAAGCTCGATGCTTGTGTTACCGGTTTCAACGCGAAGGTACGTTGAGAACGTCCAAACACTGCAGTAGCATCCAAATTCTACCTCGCGTTGACTTATCTGTTTTGGAGGGTCAGGCAACACGTTGCTGGCTGTGACATGTAATTATGCTTTTCACGCCATTGAGTCCATTCGGAGCAATTCCTTATCGATTACGGTGAGCGGAAACGGATAATATCCCTGCCGCGAATGATCAAGGGCTAATGCACCGCAATTCAGACTGCTTAGTTTTCTTTCTTGCGAAATACATATGTTCATACAAACTAATATTATGTTTTCCCGTTGCTGTCAGATTTGTCTTCTGCAATTGAGACTGACAGAACTCTAGGGCGAACACCTCGTGTGTCTGGGTAAGTCGAAATCCTTGGTGGGGCTGCCAATGTTTCTATCAGTTTTAATATCATTCATTGACTTCAAGTACGTAGTATTAACTAGTGGCCTGCGGATAAATACTCCGGCATGGCTGACGAGCCAGTGGCGTAACCGAGGTCTTGGTTTTATGTTCAATGGTCTTTCATTCGTCAACCTCCGCATTAACTCCTCAGGAAGATGCAATTTTGTCGAAGAGCCACACCTTGGAAAAGCCGCACCCTTTATCTTGTCATTGAGAATTGTCTATCACGATCAATAACGGCGACAACATCGAGACCCTTTCCTTGGCGTTCATTACAGGCTCGAGCCATGGCAACAATGAACCTCGCCCCGCTATCAGATGTAAAGAGGCTCAGTCCGGTGTGTATTCGAATTCTCGGTGGTAATCCTGGCAAATTCACGCTGCAGGGTACGAATACGTATCTGCTTGGCTCTGGAAAGCACCGCATATTGATAGACTCCGGGGAGGGGACGTCGATTTGGGCGGCATCACTGAGGAAAGTTCTCCGGGCGGAGGACGCAACAGTTGATACTCTATTGCTCTCACACTGGCATCATGATCACGTCGGTGGCATAGAGGATTTGCGCAAAATTTCTCCCCAGGCCGTCATATACAAGTTCGACCCAGGCGAGGGACAACTCAAGATTGAAGATGGTCAAATTTTTCGGACTGACGGTGTTACTCTGACAGCGCATCATACACCTGGACATACGACCGACCACCTAGTTTTTACGTTGGCGGAAGAAGACGCAATGTTCACAGCGGATAATGTGCTCGGAGAAGGTACAGCTGTATTCGAAGACATGACGACGTATATCAGCAGTCTGCACAAGATGAAGACGCTGTTTCATGGTAGAGCATACCCTGGTCACGGTAGTTTCATCAACGACGGTCCGAAGAAGATTCTCGAGTACATCAATCATCGCAAAGAGAGGGAGGAGCAGGTAGTTCAGGTCATGAGGTGCGCTAAGGTAGATGGTAATCGGCATTGGACTGGACCGGACATTGTCAAGGTGGTTTACAAAGAGGTACATGAGGATTTACATCCAGCGGCTTGTGCTGGTATCTTGCAGATATTACTGAAACTAGAGCAGGAAGGTAGGGCCGTCAGGGCGGATGGTGGCGACACTGGCGACAGTTGGGCGCTGACTGGCCAAGCAGCCTTGTAGTTTCTACCAATCGGTTCACGTCAATAGAAGCAGTTCAGGAATATTGTGAAAGCCATTCCTCCGAAGGCAGGGCAACAGCTACAATAAACGCTCGGTCGCAACCGAACTATTGGAAAGGGAATGTCTACGACTACACTACCAGATAATCGCCATCAGCCTTGCTCTTCAGGTAGGCGAGTATTGATACTAAGAGGTAGAGCCTATCAGGTGGCCAACCTCAAGTAGATGTTGCGTCCCATCCAGCATCCCGACGGAACCGGTGATCATATGGCCACTACTCGCCCACAGTGGAACGGCTCGCTTGAATACATTGCTTGAATACTTCTTATCATCGGAGTCGGACACAGTGGCATTCCTGTTGCCGCGAATTAGGTATATCTCAAATTTGGTTTCATTGTGTACTGGTACTTAGTGCTGGATCGCGTCCGTCGCCAGGACCGCCAGCCGCACACAAGTCGCCACGCCACTTTTCTTTTCATCTACCCTTCTCACTCTGACTAATGCTCGCTTGAACTCTTTCAAATGACCGTCACGCTCTGGTACCTCCTGATTTTCAGTTTAAGGCTTGACTCACGTTCGGTCAGGAGACGTAAAGGAGCCCTCAACCCGAATTCGGTGAGAGCATCACGTTTTGTGATTTCGGCCAGCGCAAGAAGACATTGATCCACCACCCGTACTCTTGCCTTTTTTTTCTTGCCTGGGATTTGCTTGAAAGCACCGGAGCCTGCATATTCGCTTGACGATGCCGTTGTCCGGTATAGCACTGCATATGTGAATCAAGCTCTACAATAACTCGCCTATTAATCAATGCTCTGATATCTAATGCTGTTCCCATCTGTCCTTTCTTCCGGGTTGATCTCTTTTATCTCATCTATCCCCGGGTCTTCTCTTGTTCATTCCACAATCTAGCAGGCAGCCACGTCGGTTTTAGGCTCGGTTTCCGGGTCGCGTACGGCGCAGGCTGCATCGAAATCTGCTACGCATCACAATCAAGAAGGCTGGAGTAGCAACATTGTTGATGGCCTAATACAGTCACAGCAAAACGAAACCCCGACTTAGAATGACAACTGTGATATGAGTATATATCGTGGCGGCATGTTCTATGTGCGAGTTATACGGGCTTCGATATCCAGTCGCATTCTTCATTTCTGCTCCGTCCATGACACCGCTGTGATTGTCCACGCTTTCTTCATTTTGACGTGAACCACGACAGAAATCGCGGCGACCAACACGCAGAAAGTACCACTAAGGCTATGGCTTGGCCCTCTGGACGTACACTTGCAGTCTAGCTTAATGATAATCGGGGTTGTTTTGAGTTACAGTGTCCAATGTTACAGTGTCTAATGCAAGCACGCCTAATTCCTATTTCGATAATGCGCTCAGCTGGATCATTGTAGTCCTCGTATCTGCACACGCTTCACTTATCTCTGCAAGTCAAGTCGATATCGCAGCAGCTTTTTTACCGATTAACATATACTTTCGCCTTTTCTGACAGTTCTCGGGCAAGTTCTCACTAGATTGGCGTGACTCTGTTACTAAGGCTTGGAGAGTCTAGCATCCGAGGATAATGGCCCGGAACTAGCTCGCAATTGATCTCCGGTCGGTTATACTGACTGCCTACTGACTATTCTCAAGAAGATAGTACTTCTCTAATGGAGCGTTTTTAGGAGTATGGCGACGACCATGCTGATCTCAGCTGTCTGCCACTTTCGTTCGCAGACCTCCTAGGAACCACTTTGTTATCCAGAATTCCAGAGATTGTATATTTAGTGTTGGTCCCGTCAGGGAACCTACGTACGTATCACGGGTCTGGTTGGTTGGTGTTGTTTGCTTGTTTTTGTTGTGTTGCAGGCTCTGGCCTGCAAGCACTGATCTAGGTATAAAAGTGGGTATATGATTGATTTGGGCCAATCAGAGGGCTGCAGCCAGATATTCCGACATTTAGTATTTGAAATACATAATCTAGGACATGGAGCGTCAAATCTCGTGAATCGTTCATTCGTTTTCACGGCCTTGACCGGTAGCATTTTTACAGTTGCTGCTGCTCTATCCCCTACGCACTGGCCCTCTCTAACTTTCTTTCTCATCTACAGGTAGAACACTCCAGTTTCGGAGGACTTGTTCACTGGATCAAGAGCGCAGCCTTCGTTTTGGCTTGGCCTCTTGAATCTTGGGCGATGATCAGGCAGCTTTATTTGACTGGATTTGAACTCTTAGGCCAAAGACATAAGTTACCAGAGCCGATAGTTCTGCCGTTCCACCTAGCTTATGCAGAGCTTCTTGAATTCTTCTTGGGACTCGACACATATGTTACTTGAGAACCAGGGCGGCTGAGGTGGTGCATGGACTGCGTATGACCATGAACATATGTATGGCAATCACTGTATTGTTCACCAGGGGCTGCTTGTAAGTCAATCAATGTCTGAGCCCAATATAGAACAGGAATATCATCATTCCTCAGTGCGGTATGCTTCTCGAGTCACCCATACTCGCTACTCGCGACTCGCCACAATCATGCCACGACCATGTTTGTGTTTGCACGTTCGTATCCTAACGGGGAGCATGCACAAAGCGATGCTCTCAACATCTACGAATGCTCACTTAATCCCATCCCAGTATTGGTCACTTTTTTGTTGGGTATCAAGATAAGCTCTCATCATCAGTCAAATGTGACATCAAGTATGGTTCACATGCAATGGGGGACCTTGCAACTTTGGCCATCTATGGCCTGTGGCCTCACCTATGCTTGTCTTATTTGAGGCGACCGAGATCTATCTACCCATTTCACCCACCTGATGAGTTTTTTATTCTTCAGTCTCATTGCTTGTAGTATCATTTCCATGGCCAGTGTCAGTCTGGCACATTTGTAGTGGGAACTATTTCCTTTGCTGGCATATGTAGTCAAGTGCAGATACGGTGATGGGTAAAATGTATCACGACTCGAATGCCATAGTTCTCTATACGCTTACCTTGGGGCTAGTGAGTATGCTCAGAGCCTGTGAAATCGCCATTGTTGCGATCAAGGCTGGATCGTTCGCAATGAGCTTGCTTCGAATGGCGTAACCCCTTCAGGCAGATGTTGGATTCATCGACTACTCGTTTGTTCCATCTGTACTTTTTTGGTTTAGATTGGATTTGTGACGCTTCTTTGCGCTCGACTTTCTTCCCCTAAGCCACCGTTTGAACAGGTCAATGTAAGGCTTAGTATGAACTATAAAAGCGACTAGTACCTCAATGGCAATACACTCAGTACATCTGGTTTCATGGTCTCCGACTGGTTGCCCTAACGCATTCACTCGTTGCTTTCTACTCTATTCCCTCCAGATCAGCCCACTTCTTGAACCGCCAGTCACGCAACGCCAGCCATTCAGTTTCGATAGCAAGCAGTGTTCTCGTATTCTCGTCCGTGCATCTCAATTCATCCGCTCGTGGTTTATGGTATTCTGTATAATTTACACACGTGTGTACAAAGCATGTTTTGCATGCACGCTTGCTTGTGTCTCTCTTGACGCTTTGGTGAAGCCCTTGGTCCAATTTGAGCTGCGTCAGTCCTAGGTCTAGGCGCAGCCTGTGGGTGGTGTTTTCTGCGAAGCGTCATCGTATGACAAGCGTGGTCATTGGGCGCCATGCCTTGCACCGAATTTGTATGATCTGCTTGCCCGGCAAAGTCGTTGCAGTTCGGGTGGCCAGCGATTCTGTTTGTCTCATCGCTTTGTTTGCTAAGCGTTTGTCTGCTCACCCTCTATCTGCTCTTCCATGGCTTGCACTATTCGCTTCTTATCATTCCTGGGGAATTGAAGGCTACCCTGCGCCAGTGCATGAACCAGGAACGGTACAGACTCGGCCTTGAAATCATCCGCGTTACGGACTTTGTCCAGATCCTCCGACAACTCCTGTGTGAGCCGCTGGAGGTAACCAGATGAAAATGCGATGTCGATATTCTTCTTTGACATTTGTGCGTATACTTTGGATGACTCCTGAAGTGACACTTCTATTGGTGTAGATTTCGGTCTGGGCTCGCTGTGAACCTGGTGCTGTTGTGCTTGTGAAGAATTTTTGGTCCACTCGAATGTAGTAGCACTTGGTGGTAGGCCGCCCGGCTCATTTACGGCCTATACACCTACCCTATACTTAGCGTTCGACTTGTAATAATCATAGAATAGAACTATCAAGATTAAGTAATTAGAGGGGTATAATTATATTAATAGCTAGTACTAATATATATAATAATAACTAAGCTTAATTTAGTTATTCCTAGCCTTTTTATAGCTCTTTAGTATCTAATTTAATTAAGAGTTAAAGTTATTACTTTTAATTA
>JAPFUP010000305.1:0-25490 GCA_030780425.1 Beauveria varroae | reverse complement strand
GGACGTAATAGTCAAATCAAATTGTCTCGCCCGCCTTCATAGCGGCGTCGAGGACTTTATCCTCAACCTGGCACACTGTTCTTATGAATTCCCACGTGTTGATTGATAGATACTGTAAAACAAGGGGATTCTTCATTATACTACCAGCCCTCAAATTGGGGAAATGGGCATTGCGCTCGCATCGCCGCGACCTGTACAAGGCACCCGGCATGGCGAAGTATTGAGCGACTATACATGTGACCTCAAACAATTGTGACATGTCTCTCCTTATACGACTTTGTTGAGAGCCGTGGTGTTTGGCTGCCGATCTGCCGAGCAAGTATCCGTAGCACAGCATTATTATCATCACTAGGCGGCGGCCAAGAAATCACCTGGTGGCGTTCAAATTCCGACCCATCTCGGTGTCCCTGAATTTATAGTATCTTTGACCTAATATCTTCCTACTTTAACGACGTGTCTAGCGCGTGAGGGGAGCGGCAGGCCCGGACATTCGGACACATGGCGAGGACGGGCCCGGAGTTGGGGTGGAATGGCTTGCCAGCGCAGAGTGGTGCCCTACCGATACTGTCTGCAGTTGAAATGTGAGGAGTGAGTGACTGCGCGCTCATGCATGCGAAAGCGTTGTGTGTTGATTCCAGAGTCTGGTGGCGCGGGGGACAGATCAAGCCTCGTGGAAGCTGGCCGCATAATTCTTCCTGCTCTGTGAGTCGAGACCTTAGTTGCGCTGGTTCGATGGAAGCCTAGACGTCGGCTCACACACCTGGCATTTGAGAGTGTGACGGCATGAAATCCTTGCACGACCATCTGTAGGGGGGCCGATAGTCGGTGCCTATCTAGTCTGTGCGAAAGAGAATTCTTCGTGGGACGGGAGTGTACCAGTATGCTTGCAGTTCTTGGGTGATGAGACACTCAATTATGTAGGACCGGCTAGCCACAGGCTGGGCAGCAGTACGGCGCCGATAAGAGCACCCGGATCGGATGTCTTGTACGTCGCCATAGCAAGTCAATAAGCGGCATGTTTGCTGTTGCACAGCAGATGGCAAGGTGCGGAATTTGACGAGGACTAGGCCGGCAAGCTGGGCAGAAGGGGAAGACAGTCTGACAGAGGTCTGACAAAGGCGATTTATTGGCTGAAGATTCTTAGGAGCAATTTGTTCTTCTTTTTCGCATTCGAATATAAATTCCTATAAAGGTAATGGTTGCGCTGTTGGAAGGGCAGCTAGTAAATCTTCGGAGTAGTAAATTCAACTCGTGTGCTTCGAGTGCGGGTGCTGGTGCGGATGCAGTGTGCCAGTTTTCATCAGACGAAGCTTGGCTGAAAGTAATCCGTAGAAGAGCTTGGGCCCGCCTATGTCAATGCCCATGTCCCTGTATTTACCACTGTAAATCTTGGGGGTCACTGTGTTGACGTCTTGACGATGTGTAAGTAAATATAGAGTCTTCAACATGGACGATGCCAAGGACTCGGAAGAGAGAACGGATGAGAGAAAGGAGAAAACAAGAGAAATAAAATAACAGCTGTCGAATGCACAATCTGCCCTGCACCCTAAATTTCACATCTTGATCCATTGGACCATGGCCCTTGGGCGTTTACTTATCTGCAGCGACCGCCCGGGCCCTGGAATCCACTAAAAAGTCGAGCCACCTGCCAAGACCTTTTTGCTGACTGGCAAGCAGCAAGGTGGGTGGTTAGTTAGGAAAAAGGTACCCGCGCCCACCATATCAGGGCGGCCGCTACTTGCATGGCTAGCAAAATATCAATCAACATCGTCCCTCTCAAAAGTCTCAGTCATCTCGCCCTTGCCAAACACCCGACAAGCCTTTTTTCTCGCGCCGCGCAACGTCACGCGCTGTACCCTGTGCAACTTGTTGTGCAACCTCTCCTTGCTAGATTTCTATTCAATCATTCGCTTTGCCCCCTATTGTGTTTCTTTCTCTTTTTTACTTGCCACAACGTTGGCCATACATCATACTATTTATTAGCCCCGTCGTTCCCTGCTCAACCACCCGAATGCGCCTCGTCCACTGATCGACAAGGCTGACAACGTCAATCTCTGCAGCACTGGCCTTTGGTTTCGATTTCTCTCATCTCCGATTTCGAACGAATTTTGAACCTTGAACCGCCGGCATCAACCCCATAGAAGCCTCTAGGGGCGCAGCCGCTCCATCGTCCATCGTCAACCGCTGGCCCTCGCAGCATCAGCACACTCGACGTCTGCCCGTTTGCTCCGAGCCCGTCCCCGGCGACGAGGCAGCCCTCGCTCACCCAGGGTGACGCCCTTCGTCTTGGCTGCCCTTCCAACCATGATTGACGCCATCATCCACTTATAGACTGCGACGCTCAACAATGCACCCTGCCGTCAAAAATTGGTCCTCGTTTCCTCTTGCCTTTAGCCCGCCATGAGGGTTGCGATCCGAGAGCAGCTGGCCGCCCTCGTCATCTTGGCCGTCTTCATATGCCTGATTGTCGTCTCCGTGCCCACCTGGAACTTTGTCTACAACTTTGTCGTCGGTGTCGAGACCTCAAGCTTGGCCCTCACAGCCTCACTCAAGGCCACCCGCATCAGTTCCGAAATCAATTTGCTCCTCATTATCTGCCAATCCGTCGCCAGCCGCATCCTTCTCCAGGACGCCTTTGTCGACTTTTACAATGGCAACGGCACAAACCCCTTCGACTCGGCCCGCAAAGACATCACCAGTGCCATGACTAATAGTCAGGTTTCTGGTCTGCTCCAAGCCCGCCTGTTTTCAAGAAACATTACCGGCGCCGCCCACAAGGGCCTCCTCAATGTCACCGCCGCAGGCATAGGCAACAAAGATGTCAACATTGCCCTCCCTTATCTTACCCCAGACGGCCGACGCGCAAATCTCAGCGATACTCCATGGGGGTACCCCCCCTCGCTATACCCCAACATTACCTACCGACCTGTTGGAAGAGTTAACCCCGCTGAGCCAGACACCATGTCCTACGTAGCAGATGCTTTCCCAAACACCAAGATTAGCGACAAGGGCGGTCTAATCCTTGGGCCTTTAATCGTCAACGAGACGTATGCCCTCATGTCTCTCACAATCCCCGTGCGATCCAACAACAACGCACGCTATTTTCTAGGCTACATGACGCTTGTAGTGTCCGCCACGTCTCTTCTCGACGTCCAGACATCGCGCGAAGGCTTAGACAAGTCGGGTATGGTCTTGATAGTAGGTCCAGCTCATCCCTCCAATAAATTTATCGGTGCCATCACTCCTTCCAACGGTACCCGATCTCCCGACAAAGCTGCTCTCGGCAACATCAACACCCACTTCGTCCTCCCGCCTATCACGCCTCGCAGCCAAGCCGATAGGCATGGAAATCGAGACTACCATAGCGGCAACTCCGGCACCGACTTCAAGCTCGTACAGTATCAGAGCGTTTTCGATGTATACTACAACAACGCCACCCAGCTCAACAATGCCACTGCCACATTATCCACCAAGAATGAGCAGGACGTTCCTGTAGCCGTTGGCATTGCTCGCCCGCAGTCGGAACTCGTCGATTGGGCCGTCGTGGTCGAGAAAGCGAGATCGGAAGCGTACGGTCCCATTTCCAGACTCCGCGTCATTCTTCTTGCCTGCTCCTTTGGCACTGCAGGCCTCATCCTAATCCTTGTCGTCCCTTGCGCTCATCTCGGTGTGAGGCCTATTCGACGCCTCAAAGAGGCCACCGAAAAATCCGTTTGCCCGCCGGGTTACGAGGAGGACGCTGATAACCTGAGCGACGGTGACGGGCCAAGCTCCGGCGCAACTCGTACTACATCATCTCGCAGACGCGGCTTCTTTGCCCCTATACAACGCAGGTTTAGAAAAAAGAAGAAGGCAATGACCCTGGCCGAGATTGATGCCCATCGACGCATATTTAAAGTTCCCGGGCGTGTCACTCAAGGAAAACACTTCGTGACGGACGAGCTCACAGAGCTTACACAAACATACAACGACATGACAGACGAGCTCTTGAAGCAGTACACACTCCTCGATGACAAGGTCGCTGAGCGCACACGCGAGCTGGAAATTAGCAAAAAGGCTGCCGAGGCTGCCAATGAAAGCAAAACGCTCTTCATCGCTAATATTTCTCACGAGCTCAAGACGCCCTTGAATGGTATCATGGGAATATGCGCTATCTGTATGGAAGATGATGACGTTCGCCGTATAAGGTCGTCACTGAAGACTGTCTACAAGTCAGGTAAGTACCGTTCTGGTCGTTATCACGTGGCACTCAACTAATACACGATAGGTGATCTCCTATTGCATCTCCTCGAGGATCTCTTGAGCTTCTCCAAGAACCAAATTAGTCAACATGTCAGACTTGAGCGGCGAGAATTTTGTCTCAACGACATAAAGACTCAAATCGATGCCATCTTCGAGAAGCAGTCGAGGGAAAACAAGATCCAGCTCACTGTCGATTATATATCGTTCACTGATTCTCACGACACAACAGAAGCGCAGCGTCGCAGTATAGACGAGCGATTACCAGCTTTAGGCCCCCCTGGGATGGGGCGTCTCAAGGAAGTCTACGTCATGAGTGATTGTCACCGTATACTCCAAGTCCTCATTAATCTCGTTGGAAACAGCGTAAAGTTCACTCCAGCGGGTGGCAAAGTGATGCTCCGCATACGCTGCCTGGGCGAGGCAGAGCAGACTAGCGGAGACGAATTGAGTAGAAACTCATCTCTCTCCCGGTCTCCTTCTGTCGCCCAAGGCCGGCGCAATCGCTTGCGGGGCCAGTCCGGCTCCATCCACTCTGGCAACTCGGTCATGGCGACGGCTGTCACGGATGGCACCGCTCTCGAGATCAATCCCATGGAGCCCAAGGTGGCTCCGTGTATCTCTTCGCGTGATCGGTCTGAGTCCCCGTCGCCAGTCAGGCACAAGGCATACACCTTTGAATTTGAGGTGGAGGACACTGGACATGGCATCCCCGAGCACATGCAGTGCAAGATTTTCGAACCCTTCGTCCAAGGTGATGCCGGCCTGAATAGGAAATTTGGCGGCACGGGCTTGGGCCTCAGCATCTGCGCCCAGCTCGTCAAGCTGATGGGCGGCACCATTGGTGTCAAGAGCGCGCCCGGTCAAGGGTCCATCTTTACGGTGCGTATACCGCTCGAGTACGTCAAGGATCGCACGCCGAGCCCGTCTTCAAGCATTCGATCTCGTGCAGGTAGTACGAGCTTCACCGCGGACGAGACGCAGCACACTTCCCTCACGAGCGTGCCGGTCAGCAACGGCTCCGCCGAAACGAGCGGCGCCGACACCCCCGCCAGTCATCATTTACCCAAGAACAAGCCGCGTCTCGTCGGCCTCAGTGCGCCATTCTTTACCACGAACGATGCCCCGCACACTGACAAGTGCTACAACGCGCCCGGTAATGGTAAAGGCAGGCTCAAGGTGCTGGTCGCCGACGACAACGCGACCAATATTGAAGTGGTTAGCCGGATGCTCAAGCTCGAGGAGGTATACGACGTAACGGTGGCCAAGGACGGACAGGAGGCGTACGAGCTCGTCAAGGAGACGATGGCGACGCCGCCGCCGCACACGCCGCTGCAGAAGCAGTTTGACGTCATCTTCATGGACGTGCAGATGCCCAACGTCAACGGCCTCGAGTCGACGCGACTGATTCGCAAAATAGGCTGTGTCGCTCCGATTGTCGCCCTCACGGCGTTTTCGGAGGAGAGCAACGTCCAGGAGTGCATGGCCTCGGGCATGAATGAGTTTCTCAGCAAGCCCATCCGCAGGCCCGCCCTCAAAAAGGTTCTCTCCAAGATTTCGACTATTGAGGAGGAGGACGTCACGCCGGCTGCCGTCACACCGCCCTCGCAAAGCCAGAGCTCTCTGCCATTGGCGTCGCCGCAGCAGAGTCAGGGCTTGCAGGGCTCTCCGCCGCCGACGCCCCCGACAACGGGCGGCGACGAGCTGGAGAACGCGGATGAGAAGCAGACGAATGGCATATAGCAGCCTCTGTCTAGACGAATCTCGCGCACCATGTAACTTGCGCGTGGGGGGTTGGAGGGACTTGGATCTCACAGCACAGTCGTACCGTCTTTTGGAGAGGGAAAATGATGAAAAGTTGGGGTACACAGAGTAATTAGAAGTTGTACATTGTTTTTGGATCAACCACAAAGCGAAGGCGTTTTCTTTTATTGGTATCTTACAGCGCCTCTCTTTTCTGTCTTTTGTTTTTCTGACACCTTGCCCAAGAGCAGACATTATCTTGCTTCTTTTGTTATGTTGTTTCATTAGAGTAGCACATGTCTTTTTTTTTTTCTACACGCGTACATGTTTATATACATATACCAGCGGAGGGACATGGCCGCCTCTTTCATCAATTCTGTTCAATAGACTATGAAAATATAATGCTATTGCTCTTCACTCTTTGAATTCGAGATTTTCGTCAAACCTTTGTCAAAAGTTGTCGGGTGCAGTGGCGCGAACACATTTATTCTGCATGTATCATGGTATATTCGAGATGTCTGTCTGCCGGACACGAGTCTAAAAGAAATAGCTCTACGTAATTGTTCTTGTAATATCCAAGTGTTCTGTTCCTGACCAACAAGTCTAAGCAGAAAGAAGAACGCCATCCAAACCTGTAAAAGATCGCTGGCCAAAGAAAAAGAGAAAACAGTAAAGTGAGAAAAGAGATTCCATCGTACGGAGGAAAACAATCAAAGTCGAACCTTGGCTCCGATACCGCGCCCTTGATACTGCACCGTCTCGATCCATTGTCCAATCCGCACGGTAATCTGCGCCAGCGCATCCAGCCGCAGCGACCCTCCCAGAGCCTCGCGCAGTTTGCCGTAGCCCACGCTCTCAAGCGACCACTGCACGCCGAGCCGCGGCGTCTCCGACAACCCCGGTGGCACGTCAAACTCCTCGCTGTGTTCGATGCGCGCAATGGGTTCGGTGTGGTTGTAAAATGCAGTGGCAGTAATGTGCTGGATGTGGATCGTGTTTTGGCGCAGCGGCGACGCTAGCACAAAGCTCGCAGACGAGGTGAGGAGGTGAAAGATGGCATCGCGCAGGAACCCGGCGGGCCTGTCGTGTTTGGGGCCGTCGCCGGGGAGCTCGAGACGAGGAGCGGGAAAAGTCAGATTGATTCTGGATAGAGCTTCGCCGAGCTCTGGTAGGTTCGGCAAGCTGCCGCGATGGGAGCGTAATGTGACACTCGTATTCTTGCCAGAGATGAAGTCCGAGATGAGCTTACGGCCGGCTTCACGGCTCGTGTCGCCACCCAGACCTGCTGGGTTCCATGAAGCGCTGACCGCAGTGTCGGTGACATTGGCGTCGCGGACCACCAGGTCCTTCACAATGACGTCTCCCAAGATATTCTCATCGGAGACGACGTGCAAATTTACATAGGGCACAGAGACCGTGTACGGCGTGGGATTCGTGAATTTAACTGCGCACTCCAGATTGATAGCAGTCGAGGTCGTGTTTCGGATCCAGATATTCCCGATGCGCGGCTTGAAGTTGCCAATGAGGCCCCCTGAAAGCCCTGCTCTGGCGTCAGTGTCGGTTTCGCAGTCCGGGGGGCGTCACGACCCGACTTTGATGACGCACGCAAAGAAAGGTAGATAAATAACAGCATTTCGGGCTATCAGTTGGAGGACAGACCATTGACGGGAATCTTGCCCTCGGCAGGAATGTCCTTGATGACCACAGAGCCGAGGACGGTGTCGACATTGACATCCAGCTTGGCGCGGGCATGAACGGTCACACTGGCGGAACCAAAGAGGTATTCGCTTGCGAGTGAAGAAAAGACGTCGTTGTCGGTAATGTCGATTGGGGCGTTGTCGACGCGAGACGTTATCTCAATAAGGATTTCTTTGGCATCGGATTCTAGCTTGTGAGAGGCGGCCTTTTGCCACTTGCGCAGGTTGAGTTCGCCGAATTTCTTATCCTTGTAATAAAGGTTGCCCTGTGATCTGATGCTCTTTACTCCCAGATCTACATTCATGCCCTCTGGCAAGGCTGCGACGGCGACGACGGTGCCGGACACGCGAGGCTTGCCTTGCGGCTCGAAGGGGCTCGGGAGTGAGAAGTCGACATCAGTCAAGGAAAAATTTCGAAGCAAATCGTCAAAGGAACTTCCGGGAAAGTCAATGGGGACGGTCACGCTCTCCAATAGGTCGCCCAGCCACTCGGGAAGCTCAGAATCGCTGGGCTGTTTGCCCCGTACAAAGATCTGAGCATCTTCACCACCGAGGTAGTGTTTGAGGAATTCATCGAGTGGAGACAGCTCCGACACAGGACATGCTTGTATCAGTTTCTGTGGCAACTTGCGGATCAAGCCAGAAGCCTCAACCGTGATTTCCGTTTTTGGTTTCACTTGGATAACACTGGACCTGCCAGTGCCGACGGCGATTTTAGGATCGTTAGGCGAGCAGCCGGATATGAGGACCTCGAAGCCGACACGGGGCACAGTCAAGGACACGGGATATTCATTTTGCACGGCGACTGAAACATTTGCGCCAATGCCCTGACTATCTCCATGACCCAGAGGGACTTGGTGAAAGTTGAGGTGCTGAATACTGTATTCGGGGATCGAAGGAGCATCTTTGGCTGCAAAGAACAGTCAGCAAATTGAGCAAGAAAGTAGAGTTATGGCATGAGAGGCATGATTGAAAAAGACTGGGATACACATAGATAAAGCAACAGCGGATAGGTATCTAGCTAATGGACTTTTCGCCAAAATACAGGGAGGAAAAGGTGTTGTAGAGAGATTGACCTTCTAAAACCATGTTTTCCACGATATCATGAGTTCCGAGGGGAATAAATCCCGACTTGAGCTGTAGGGCTGTTGCAGTCTTAACTTCCAGCTCTTTAATTTTGCCAGTGAGCCAATCGTTGACAATCTTCTTGATGCTGGCGTTATCTCCGAGCTTCATGTCGGTGACGACGTCGATAAAGGTATTTTGACCATCCACAAGATTAAGATCCAGAGGTGGCACAACGGCGGAACCGACCATAGCGTTGCCGTAGCCGGGGACGTAGAGCTTGATGTGTGTCTGCTCAGCGGCCACAGTTCTCATAATTCTCATGGCAATGCGCCCAACCCTGCGCGCCGTGTCATCCTCGACGCGCGTGGGGTCCATGCGGAAGTTGCCCTGGACACGGGCGCGGATGCCGGTAAAGCTAATAGAATCGAGGGAGAGTCCGGTGGGTTCGAGGACGACGGCCTTCTCGATGTAGGTCTGTACGGCGGGCGGAACGATGAAGCCAAGGACGATGACGGTGATGAAGACGGATCCAAGAAGCAGCATAGCAATCAAAGAAGGCCATCGTCGCTTGCTTTGCTTGGGCTTGAGAGGCGGCTGTGAAGAGGGAGCATCGCTGGCGGCATCATTTGTCACCGTTTGCGAGCCGTATGTGTTGTCGGCAGCGTTGGAATCGCTGGAAAGAAGAGGCTCAGACTCGGCGGCTCGCTCCTCTGGGCGATTATTTGATGCTTTCTTGGGAGGCATGATGGCGAGGGTCGTGATGTATATGCGTGAATGGCGGACGGGATGACGCCGGGTCGGGGGCGTTGGATGAGGAGCGATCAAGAGCTGCCCGGCAGCTCAAGCACTTGAATCTATCGGACGCGGCCACAAACTCGAATTGATGGCAGTTCAGAGATGATGCAGGCGAGCTATGTGGTTGAGAAATGATGATGCTGGAGAGAAGCCTAGCCCGAGGTCGCGCCCGACGAAACCGGCCTACGATGATGAAGTAAGTGGGTGTGGGGCACCCGTGACGGTTGTTACTGGATGACGAGAAAAGACGCCACTCTTTTGTTCATCCGTGAAGGAGATCCATTGTCATTCTTGTAATCTGATCTTTCCTGCATTAGGATTTCCCAAGTTTTTGTTACTTTGGTTGCTTCTTTGTTTTCTTTGTACCTGAAAGCTCGCCTGCTGCTGTTGCCCACTCGTCCCGTTTGCTGGGTACATAATACCACGCGCAGTGTAGCGCAGGGCGACCTCGGCTTGGGAATTCCGGGGAAATTGAACAACTTCTCTCCTGTTTCTCTTGATAAGTAGACAATTGAAGCAAGCCTGCTGAGCTGTGCTGAGCGGAAACGCCTTTATCTTTTTGATGGCTGAGATGGGGCAAGTAGGTCATGATATGCACAGGGGGTACGTATTATCATGTACAATAGGTAATTAGTGACAGACACAGCCACCAGAACACACTTGTCCATGTGCCTGGCGAGGAGGTCACTGGCGTGCGCCACAGCCCCTTTCCGATCCAGTGAATCTGCATGCGCAAATTAGTGAGAAATTCCTGGCTTTTTCGCGTTGCACAATTGGACATACCCTTGTAAGATATTTGCTTGTTCCTTCTCAACCATCAAAAGGTGCGGATGCGCATTTTTGCTGCGACAGCAGCGCGTAAAGCAAGACCTCTGAGAGGTCTGAACTATATAGATGTAGGTGCTTACCACGGTAGATACATTATCTTTCTGTCTTGCTGATTTCAACTTAATGGGGACTCGATCGATTGCCAAAGGCAGCCCCTGGTTCAAGCGCCCACGCCAGCGACACTTGAAGGCTTTGAAGTAGAGAAGACTCGCGATCATAGCAAGGTACCTAGGTCTACATCTTCTCAGTGCTTACCTCCCAAGCTCTAATCCAAGGGGAGCCTTCGTAGTTATCGGCCGAAAATATAGGGAATTGTCGGCAATTATATGGATTGACTGTGGCTACTTTCTAGTAATTGACGCTCTTACACGCTTCGAATGTAGGCAGCGATGATAGAATCTGAAAAATTGTACTGGTAACAACGCTATCACCATTCTGAGACATTGTAGACTGACATGATTGTCTCTGTACTTGTTCTAGCTGATCAGCAAAAAGCAGCCAGGCGTCAAGCGTGTTCTGCGTAGCCCAACTATCCTCGTTGTGTTCAACAACTTGGCTGTCTCTGTCACTCTCGTCGCCGTCTTCGTCATCGCCGAAATTGGTACGGCGAAGAGCCTCTCGAACCCTGCCAGCAGCTGTCGCAACGCGTGCCCTGGCGCGTTCTATTAGCCCTCTATTAGGCCTAGTTAGTTTTCTCCGCGTTATTCAGAGAGACTCGCAGAGTCGAGGACGATGTTCAAGCGATGATAGTTTCCTGTAGTTATTACGCCAGATCCAACAATGGTCAATATCCTGCTCTGCGAGAGGCTTCTTAGCCGTCAATGGGAGTAGGCCATTTATGCCTGCACGGCAGGCTGTAGATTTTTTGGTCATGTAAGAAATCCGAGATCGGAGTTCCAAGTTAACATCAAGCCACACCTCGCGATAAAGATTATACTTTTGAGCCGACAAGTCTTCCAATCATGCCGATGATTAGCAACGCAGGAGAAACGTAAATCGTAAACAGGCCAACACCGACAACAGAGACATAGATAATGCACAGGCATGTCTCAAGTGACTGGTGAGCATTGAGCATTGAGCATTGATGCAGTGGGTCGTCTAACCGACCGTCGAGGAACTAACCAAGTAATACAATCGGTAACTGATTCCGACTGCGCCTTGTGGCCTCGCGCCCCAAGCCGGCGCCCATTGGCCAAGTCGTCTCGTCCTCGTCGCCCCCGTCCCGCGCGTTTTGACTTTTCCGTCCATCTCCGTACGTCTTCTTCTCGCATTCCTCGGTCGCCCTCCACAGAAACAAGGCCCCAATTGCGCGTTCGTCTCCATAGTATTAGCCAAAAGTTTGCCCACGCCGATCTTGACCCAGACTTGAGGCTGTGAGGCCCAAGAGGCCGTATTGCAACGCCCCGTTTCCTGGCCTTGTTTTGCGTGCTGCGCTTTTTTTCCGTCGTTTTTCGCTTGAACAAAAGGAAGGGGAGGCCTGATGAGTCATGCATGCGACAATGATCCATGGGGGTCTTGTCTGTCTTTTGCGATGGCGATGCAGATTTCGGCAAAGGGAAAAATCCACGTTGCGTAGATGTTTGTTTCCGAGCAAAAGGTATAAACCGCCGGCGACGAGAATACAGTCGCGCTGGCACTCAGCTCGAAAGTGTGCTGTTGCTAGCAAACAAGCGAACAATAACACGAGGAAGGAGCGGGGCCAGTGCCTGATCGCCAATGTCTGATATTCTGACCCAAAATTAACCATCAGGTTTTAAAAAATTTAGACAGTTGAGTAGCCATGCTAGGCCACGATCTCACATGCTCATGCTCCAGACTGTCACTGTGGCCAACTCGTTGCTGTACACGATGATGGAGTCTGAAAGCCACCAGCGCGATTGAAAACCACTAATAAACCTGATAGCCAAGCTTTGGCATGCCTGCGGCCTGCCACGCAACGGTCTTGGCGCCTCAGCTGTTCCAAACCAATTGTGGCTTTTCCCCCCGACTGCCGTCACTTATGACTATCGCTTTCCGCCGGTTCGGCTTTGGCCCCTGACGGCAATCTAAACCCTGCGCCCGCTGTCGTTAGGGGCTTGACAATTTCTGCAGCCACAGAAAACATGATTCGCTCTTGGAGCGAGCGGCGGACGTGCTTCAGGCTCCAACTCACAGGTCGTGAGTTTCCCAGCAAGCGACGCAAGCATGGACTGAGCCTTGTAACCATTCTCAGGTACGGCGTACACGGCAAAACTGCCTCCCAAGCCGGGCGGCTAGTTCCGACCCTCAATGAAATGGGGTGGACGTTTTCCACCATGCAGGCCCTGCATCTGGCCCCTCATCATACGGCATCGCTGAACTAGTGTACATCCGTACCTGATGCGAAGTTAGTTGACTAGGGCTGATACTGGGGTCCCCTCTTCCTGGTTGGTCCCTGTTTTTCTGTCGTGAGGACACTGTACGAGCAGCCCACCCAAAGAGAACTATTGTCACGACGAGGAAAGTGACCAGCGAACCAGATGTCAGCGAGTGCCGTTCTTCCGCCCTATGAAGAGCCAGACATTCAGCCCGCAGCCTGGTTTTAGACAAGATGCGCGTTGACATGTGCTTTGATAGCGCTTATTGTAATTAGTGCTCATATCACTTGCAGGAGCCCGGATCGGCAACCTCACGTCGCTTTTTTCCCCTCTCTCTGCCGACGATCCACCAGGCATTGCGTGGCCCCGTCTCCAGAAAGGGACTCCTGTCCGACTCGTGAGCCCTGCCAAGATGATACCACGATGAGGCTGAGATCAAACACCCTTAACTTGGCCAAGGGCCATGTGCCACGAAAACGAACGTGACCCCAGCCAGGCCCTTTTCTCATATTGCTGTCCCCATATGCTGCCAAACTTTTGCGCTGTTTCCATTGCACTGGTTTCTGTTCTTCTTTCAATCCTTCTCGAACGAAACCCTGCCTCTTCATTGCCTGTTTTTGTCATTCTTTCATCCTTCCCTTTACGTTTGGTTTCAAGCAGCATATATCCTCTTGTTCTCTCTGGCCCTAGCGACGGCTCGCAGTCGCACCACAGTGGCTACCCACAAGCCTCCCACACGATTATCCTACCATGAGCCGCCGACGTCGATTACTCTACATTATTCTTCTCATCACAATCACCGTCGCAGCAATCTACAACTCGTACGAATCCATCGGCCGCTTCCTCCGCCTGTTTGTGCCCCATGCCGGCTATCCTCTGAACCAAGACCAAGCGCTGGCACGGTTCAAGGTGCAGAAGCAGCAGCCCAAAAATGTGCCACGAATAATTCACCAAGTTTTGCACAATTGGAGGCCGCTGGGAAACGACTCGGCTCTACTCCCAGAATGGGAGGCGCAACGCCAGTCGTGCCGGGACAAGAACCCTGAGTGGGAGTACAAGGTGCGCAGCTACGGGTGCGAGACCCTCGGACGGCTATCGCTAATGTTATAGCACTGCAGTTATGGACGGAGGACTTGTCTCGAGAGCTTCTTCGGAATGAATATCCCTGGTTTATGGAAACGTACGAAAACTTCAGATATCCCATTCAAAGGGAGCAGACCATTCGATATTTCATACTACGACATTACGGCGGCATATACATTGACCTCAATTTTGTAAGAACACACCGCATACTCCTTACTGCCATCTGTGCCATCTGTGCCTTTGGCCTTGGTTTCGAAACTCTCGTGACTTGCGCCATGCTTTGCTCTCGAAACCCTCGACCAATATCACACCGTCTCTCGTTCACAATCTAACACGCGCTTCCTCTCATAGGGCTGCGTCAATAGTCTCGAAAGCCTACGACCGTACTCAGTCTTCATTTCCGATCACCGCCGCGGGACTTTAAGCGACAAGGTCCTCGGTGGCGCCCCCAACCACCCGTTCTGGATCGAAGTCACCGAGAACATCCCCCGATACTCGCACTGGTACCTATTGCCGTTCTTGACCGTACTCTACGGCACCGGCCGCTGGTTTCTCACGGCCACCTGGGACAGCTGGCACTGGAAAAACTGCCAGCAGACGCTATTCCACTACGGCAAGCCGGCCGACTGGCTCACCCGGCTGTCGATGCCGCGGTGGCGCGGCGCCCCCAAGTGGTCCATCTTCAGCAGCTACCACGGCGGCACCCCCGACACCTGGCCCATTGACATATTCGTGCTCGGCCGGAAGCATTGGATCGTGTCCATCATCAGCGGCGTCGTGGGCTGCGCCATTGGCATCTACCTTGGCGTGAAGCTGTTCCGGAAGAGGTGTGCCCGACGACGGAGGGGCTACAGGCCGGTGTCTGTTTCAGAGAGTCGCGTGTAGTGTACTATATACATCATTGGCATATTAGCGATCTTGGCATTTCAAGCGATTCAATCAACCTTTCTTGCATTATTGTGGATTCGCATATCCTTTGTTGAGTAAACAAATTTTGTCCAGTGTTTGAAATGTCCCGAAACGACGGGTTCGGCATTGCCGTAGAAAAGCTTGGCTACACGAGTCAAGCCATGATCTTTTGAGGTCATGTCGGCCGAACAATCAACCCCATGATCCTGGGGCCGTTTGCCTATCAGATCGTTTGTCGATTGCCCCAGTTCAACGACAACAAATCTTTTGATCTAAGTGGCATTATCGCTCCCCGGCGGGACCTGCCTATCCGACCAGTCATATGCTGAAATTTTACGAGGCGACACGCTCTGGACCATCTTCGAGATTCAGATGCCAGCATTCTTCTTGGAAGCTTCTTTATTTTTCGTGTCTTCAAGGAAGAATGAGGTGCAAAGCACGTCATTGTCTAGGAAATTAAGCAAGTATGACCTCGTTTCAGAGGCATACGAGTCAAGGACTAATGTCACCTTGGAGAGTCAATGACTAGTCGCATCACATAACGAAAGGCATGAGTCAAAGACAATGCTTTACAGTTTCTGAGCATAATCGCTGAACTTCAAGCGCCATGCAACGACCTACCTTGATGGCATCGGCACTTGTGTCTGGAATGGATTTGTCTGATTGTGAAAATTTATCAGTGGTGTCAAATTGAGGGGATAAGTATGTGTTTATGCACACGATCCATTTCTGCATTGCCACTGTCATACGTGGGAAAAAGAATCAAGTTACCACGATTCAGGTTACTTTCGTTGCCTTCTGACCAACTTTGCGTATATATAGAAGCCAGAGAAGGTAGCAACTCAATTTGGACTTACAACCACCATCATCATCGTACAATTTCAGCATCGACCACTCTACTCGCTTAAAACGTAGAACGCTCAAGGTGCAATGCCTTTAATCAGTGAGCTATTCAAAACCTATGATTTCTTTCATGAATAAATATCAAATCTCGAATTGTCTATCACCATTCTCTCTAAAAAAGGCCGCAGAGTCTACGGTACTATGGCGGGCGATAATGTGACTCGGCCTGAATGCATTATTTGCCTTGTCCTACTAGGCTCACAATACTTCAGTATTTGAGTTTCTCATTGTATGAATCTATACTCCTCATCAGTAGTAGACTGGTACTGTACGGAGTAATGGCTGCTGTACAGACTGTAGTGGCTGCTGTAGTGGCTACCTGCTCCTGTATTGGCCGCTACAATAGCCACTGTCCTGGCTACCTAGGTACCTAAGGTACCTACGCGGGAGTGCAGCGTCTCCCGTTTACAATGTCTCCTTACTGTCCAGTAATAATGTCAAGCCGCTTACATATGTCAAAATAAATATATACTAGCTTTTACACGTGCTAGATGGCCCTGAAAGCCTTGGTAGACAGCAAAAATACATTTTCTACGTGACAGTGTGTTTTAGCTGGTCAAGAATCACCCCCCGCGCGCGTAGGTACTTTCTGTAATGGTTAGATGTAGCCAGATGCCAGATACCTAAAATACCCTCTGTGGTTGAGTGTAGTATAGAAAAGTGGGGTAAAAGCTGAAGAAGGTCTTGAGCCGGGTAAGTTGACTCCATTTATTCACAGCAGTTTCATCTTTTGTTAACAGGTTTTTCTCTCAGGGACCAAGATTTTACTAATGGGGCTCATGCGCAAAGTGGTGCTGCTCGAGCCATCAAATACAGTTGTCAAGTCTGGGAGACACTTGGAATCCGCCGAGGCAGACGCTCTCAGAGTCGCCAACGAGACAAACATCCCATCTCCTCGTCTACATAGCGTGCTCAGCCAACCTCGCCTGCTGGAAATTCGTATGGACTATGTTCCCGGGCAGACGCTGGAAGAACTATGGCCCGACATGTCTACTGATGAGAAGAAGAGCGTTGCCACCCAGCTTCGTGGTATAATCCAGCAAATGCAAGCGATAGAGCCGCCGCCCAACTATATCGGCCGTTGCAACGGCACTGGAGTCCGCGACACTCGTGTGCGCATGACATATGATGGGCCAGTTTGCAAAGACGAAGCAGAGTTTAACGAATACTTGATTTCGTCACTCTTTCAACAAATACCGCCTGTACTACGGACCGCATTTCGCGACCACCTACAAACTGGCCATCGCATCGTTTTTACTCATGGGGATCTTGCACCAAGAAACATAATGATGCAAGATGGTAAAATCTCTGGCATTGTTGATTGGGAGGAGGCCGGGTGGTATCCAGAGTATTGGGAACTTATAAAGTTCATGGAACGCCCTGCTGACCACGACTGGAAGCAATACGCGGAAATTATATTCCCTAAGCTTTACCCGACTACACTGGTCGCTTACACGGGCATCTCTAAGTGGCGACACGGTTGAATTCACTGATATGTCACTAACTAGTTGTACATAGTTAATGATTTGTAAATGACATGGCCTGTCGAGACTAGCCCAAATGCTCATCTTTTGCCCCCATTGTAGCGTCAATCATGCCATTCACCCCATCATTGCATCCCTTTTGAGTTATCAGGCCGTTTTCGTAGAGCACCAATAGTGCGTGTTGGACCCACTGTTGGCAGTTGAACTCGGGGTCATCGTTTTCCACTGAGACGGATTCCGAAAGAGCGACAAGCTCAGAATGGGCCAAGGAGCGCTTTGTTGTGCCAACTTTGACCTAAACGTGCGTGAACCTTCAGGATCATAATCCCACGCGTCTCGATTCGAAACTCGCACTCTAAGCCCGTAACATGGGCGTAAAACATGTCGTCATCATCCTCTGGCTCATACCATAGGCCGGTATGCCGATATTTGCAGAAATTCATGGGGGTGCCTTCGAAAACAGCAACGTAAACATCGTATTTGCGTTGGTAGCCATTGGGAGAGTCGGGGTTGGTGAACCGAGCGTTGGTGATGATAGAAATGTCGGTTTTCAGAAAAGATAGAGCTACTACTTGTGCAGCTAAAGATTGTCTTGCGATGTCTTCTCTTCGGAGCAGTTGTTACAGCTTGAAAGAATAAATAATGTTGCAGCAGCCTAGAGTTCACGCACTTCAGCATGTGAACATATTTTGGCGGCTAATCATGCCGCTTCATTCGCTATTCTGTGCTCCGCTCAGGTTTCATAATGCAAGGGCTGATCAAGTTGCAATGTGAGAAAGCAGAGAAAATGGCAATAATATCATACGTAGTGTCTCTATAATAGCCACATGGATGACAGAGGGTCGAGAGACGAGAGGCAAGAGTTGATGGTTGTGTTGCCTCAAGTTGAAGTCTGCGTCTTATAAGCCAGTGTTTACTAGCTAAGCACTAACTAATACACGCAAACTCTGCGCGTTCCGGATATACCTCGAGCGACTCGATATCAAGTTCATCTAATAAGTACCAATTGAGAACGATCATCGCGCACTAAAGAGCGCCAACCACACTACATCTTTGTGGGCAGAGCTACTCACAACCACAAGTTCAGGGCCAAGAAAGGATGGCCAGCGGACTCGTGGCTCCTCAGCGACAGTAACAATATTGGTATCAGGCTGCTCTAGGGGCAAACTCCAGGCGTAACCTGCAAACTATTTGTGGAGATGATGGACAGAATCAGCCCACAGCCGAGTAAGCGAACAGTCATACGGGCACCTATTTCCGGGCCATCGGAGATTGCTCCCGAATCAATGGCCTTGTCCAATGATACCGCCCAGATTGCCAGACTCTCTCTCTGACTACATAACTAATAAGACTCCACAGCAGCGGTTCTACCAGTAGTGCTGGATTGGCGGGCGCTAATGCCGCCAATCGCATTCTCTTTGGAAATATTGCATAGTTTAATGGGGCGATTTTTATGTTTTCTCTTTTTGCTCTTCTATCCAGTGTATGGAGCGACTATCTACACGACGGCTTACCCTCGGTCAACGAGCAGACATGGCCCTTGTAGTCATTTCTTGACCGGACTGTCGTCCATCACCAGAAGTTTCATTCAGCCCGGTGAGAGTCTTCACGATACAACCGGCTATGCGCTGCAGAATGTATAATGCGGACTCGTCAGACATGCCGTCATAAAAATAGAAGCTATGTTTGACTGCGGCTTTATTTATTTTGTTCATCGGCTCTTGATTGTAGGCGGAATCCTATTCAGGCGTGGTGTCATGTTGTCTCCGAGACATTGGTCGATTTGAGGTTTAGATGAATCATTGTATTCTCTCACTTACAGCCTTCAGCCCTTGCCCGGAAAGCGAACTCGGGTCGAAAGATGTTGTCCGTCATTGTTTGAGTTCGTCGAGATGAAACCATGGGTGCTCAAGCAACTCCTCGGCCGTGGGTCGCTTTTTTGGATCATAGACGAAAATGGTTTTCAAAAGGTCAAGTAGAAGAGCCGCCTCGTGGTCAGGGATCTTTGGCAGGGACGCGCGCACCAAAGGCCAATCGTCGTCATAGTAACCGAGATAACGCCCGTCTACTTTGATGGCCGCTGGATTCCACACCATCTTTGACCAGTCAGAATGAAAAGGCTCATTGTTTTGCCTAAACGAGGGATTCTGTTTCATCACCCGAGGAGAACCGGTTTCAATGATACGGCTGCTAGGCTCATCCCATATGTTGTACACACTGTCTCGCAGGGACCCTTCGCGGCCTGACCATTCGAGAAGCGGGTTCCCCTTGCCGGCATCTTTGGTAGTCATTCCCTCGTCGTCCCACAGAATCTCCTGCCATTCGCGTGGCACATCTCCGCCTAGCGTATGGATAATGTAGCTAAAGACATCTGCGGGAGCGCCAACTTCAAATGGGCTCGAGAAAAGGCCATCTCCGGCGCGAAGTCGAAGTATGCAGCATCCAAGAGCCCAGACATCACTTGCGGGACTAGGCTCCAGGCCCGCTGCGACTTCGGGAGCAAGAAATTCGTATGGCGTACCGAGCATCTTTTGAGGCGGCGACGAGGTGGGAAAGCACTGGTCAAAGTCTACAAGTTTGACATCTGGTCGGAAAACGTGAGATGGGGCGGATAGAAAGTCGACATTGCCCACGATATATCGTGGCGCCTCGACACCAAACATCTCGCCAGACTGGGTCTTCAAGCCATCGGTCAGTGGCCGGCCAAACAATTCGAAAAGGTCGCTTTCTTCGTAGCAGTCAAGGTTTACCATTTCAACAAGAAGATTGCCCGTTGTTAAATCTAGCTCTTCCATCAGCTGACCAGTCAAAAAAAAAATAAAAAATCCCGTAGGTTGTAGGGGACGAAACTTACCTCCATGGCACAGACCTTGTGCGTGGAGGTCCGCGATTGCTCTCGTAGCTTGATATGCTGCTCTCCGAGCAAACCACGGCGTGAGTCGGCATTGAAAGTGAAACGACAGCTCAGACAATGAAGGGCCGAGAACCGGTAGAACGAGGCATAAATGGCGGCCGTTGTAACCGTCAAAGTAAAATCGTTGGTGATGAACTACCACAAGCTCTGTTCCACCAACGCGCAGCATTGCTTGGCCGGGAGAACTCTTGTCATTGTCGTCGGTATGCGCGGATTGCTTGGCATCAATAATCTTCAAAGCCACCCATTTCTTTTCAGTCTCATCTCGTGCCAGCCAGACAGTAGAGAACCCACCGGTACCGAGCTTGTGCACAACTCTGTAGCGCCCTTGACCAAACATGTCGCCCAAGTGAACAGGATGGAACCCGCCCAGGGTATATCTCTGCACGTCTTCTGTCTCGCCAATACCCTGCGGCAGATCGAATCGGACAATGTAGTCGTCTTCGAGGCTTGCATTGGACGACATTATTCCTTGTCTGAGAATGAAGGAGGATGGAGGGCAGTGATCTGGACTCTGATGCAGGAAAAGAGAGATGGGCTGGTGAAGGGCTGGTGAGGGGGTGTCCAGCGTTTGTGATACGTAAAGTACGTAAAGCAGGGCCAAACACGTCAACCGACAAAATTACTTAGAAAGTTACGTACAACCCACAATGCCTGCTCCGCCTGGCGAGTTAAACTAACAGTACCCGAGACAATTGAGAACCCTTGCCGAGAACGTCCCGGGACCAGCACCCTTCTTCCATGGTTTCATGGTGAGAGATGGCTGTGCAGCCGTAGCAGCAAATGGCGATGCAAGCACATGCCTCGGATCATCCTGTCGGCCGATATGATGAAATGCTGGGCAATTGTAACGCAAAAATGCTATCGTCACTACATACTGCAATACGGGCGAGAGAAAACGAAACAGGGCATTCTACACAGCTACATGTGCTACGTGCTTCTTGCTTGAATATCTGCTGATCTTCTAGCTATCATCTCATAATATTTGAAACCATACCGCCATCTTTGTTCTCAACGAGTGTGAGTGGTCCAGTCCTTGTTTGCATAATATCTCTCCGCTTTGCCAGACTGCCTCGTCCACGAGTCGGGGTACCATCCATCAGGAAATTCAGCTGCGGCCTCTTTCTCTCTCTGAGGGCGTCGATTCATAAGGCAGTTACTTGGTGGCTTATTAACAGCGACCAAGGTGAGATACGGGTAGCTGGAATCCCTATTGTTCATGTTATATCGGCGGCTTCCCAACGGACTTTGGTGTTCTATCAAGATCTGATGCTGATGGAAGACCTCGCGTCCATTGTCGGTGCCTTTCAGCAGAACCTTTAAATGTGGCTTAGCTGATCGTCCGGCGGTCTTTGTCTTCGGAGCGCTCCTGTCGAGTTGTGTTAGACTAATGATCGAGGTAAGAGTTCGTCTCTCATTGATGATACACACAGGATAAGCACTTCATCATATTCCCTCTGTTCGGCGATTTCGAGGGCAAGACGATACAGTGCATCTCCGAGGCCATCCGATTGTTTCGTAAACTTCCATCCTATAACGACAGGCATGTTCAGAGCGCAGACGGTGAGGGATGCTTCGAAGTAAACAAGTCTGTTAATGATTGAGCAATATCAGATCAGCTACAACTCTGGTGAGAATGTTGGACGATGCGAATAATATATGAAGGCGATAGGCAAAAGGCATAGTTATTTGTGGCTGAGCCAGAGTGCGGAGTGCTACCACCCACACACTGCCTTATGTTTGCAAGGACGTTTTTGCTGCCTTGAAGCCATTTAGCACAAGCCTGCAGACGTGTATAGGCCGAAAATGACAGTTCATAAACTCCTGCTCAATGCTCGGAAGCGGGTTCTCTCCAGTCAGTCCTGGCTTGTACGCTCTCGACAGATATTGGTTTCAGGTGCGGCGTTGAACGGCCACAGTTGATTGGCCTGGAGGCAATCAGTACTCCTTGAAAAGCTTTTTCATCTATTGCTTTACTCGGTAGCACCTCGTTTCGGCGGCTGAGATGTCCTGCGTGTCACCCCATGCCGACAGGCCTGGCGCCCCAACCGGGGGCCAATTATTGAACATAGCTTTGGTTGAGGTGATACGGTAGTGTATATTGACCACTGTACTGGCTCTTGTACTACGTACCTCTGTGTTGTCTGTTGTACTATATTAGGTAGCTGTTGTACTGGCTATCTACGCGAAAGGGGAGGGCCTTCTGGGCATGCCCTCTATAGCCATATAGTAGATATGAGCATGACATAGCTCAAATGAGATTTATATAAGTTTAAAAGTTATGTTAATAATCAATACATCTCAGTCGTGTAGCATCTAGAGATAATCATCAGCCTCATTCCTCGCCCCCACCCCCACTACCCTGACACTGATCACCAGGTCTTGGCTCACTCTTGATGACAATCTGTCACATTTCTTTACACCATCTACACAGATTTACGAGCGACAAGACAAAGTCCTTCAATGATTTCCTTATGAATGTCAAGTACCAACTAATAGCTAGCCGAGACACTCATATTTTCGTGCACACCAGGCCTCAACATCATTTTCCAATTCCGCTGCATGTTGCCGTTCAAAGACTGCTAACACACAACCTCTCAGGGACATTTTGCTAGAACTGATCCCATCTTGGAGTATGTGATGCCTTTTTCCGACGGTGATTGCACAAAGTTGTCGTGAGTCAAGCCTGCCTTTTTCTGAAACACGCAGATAATATCAGACCCCCCAAACTGAAAGTATGAAATCTCATCGCCTTTCTTGACTTGGTCTCCCACTTTGACTTCGAGCTTGACTGATGAAATCATGGCCATGCCAATGGGTAGCACCGCGACTTTGCCCAACACTGGGTTGTCAATGACGACGACGCCTCTGGTCTGCAGAAACTGGTAGCCGGGGGAATCCGGCATGTGTGGCCCTTCCAGATGTCGCACAGGGTTACCGTCCAAGTCCACCTCGAGATATGCCGTGCCCTGGATATTCCTTGCCTCGATGACCTTTCCAGAGACCGGTGCGTGCTGGCGATGGTAATTGTACGTATTCAGATATGCATGCATCCAGACACCGCCTTGGAAATCTTCGGCGTTAGCGCTGCCTTGTAGCAGCGATGAGATGGTCCACGAAAGGCCCTTTATGGTGACTGAGTCATTCCCTCCAACGGTGACGATACTCTGAAGCTCTATAGAGTTATCATATGTGCAGTCGGCTGGATACACAACAATCTTGTCGTCGCCTTGCGAGTCGATGGGCCTTTTGCCTGGTTTCAGCGACCGGGCGAAGAACTCATTAAAGGTTCTCCAGCCTCCTGGCGGAACGACGGCGTCTTCGTAACTGTATCGTGGCGCGTTTTTAAAAGTCTCCAGCGACTTGGGGGTGATGGATTCGGGCGTGTCCATGAACTGGCCGACGAGCTGCGAGTACACAACGATCCAGGACGAGAGGCAAGTGAGATCTTTGCCTACCTGGTCAGGTCTAATCGGAGTTTGGAGATCTCCAAGCTTTCCCTGGTCAAAGACGAAATAGAAGATGCAAAAGATATTGTAAATGTAAGTGCCGTCCTGCGTCTCAGTCGGGGTCCATTTGAGAAGGGTATTGGCAAACGACAAGAAGGAAGCTTCATCGGTAACTTTCAGCTGCTGCGTAAGATGGGGAAACTTTGCGCAGGCCGTTTTGACCGCCTTGTCCAGTTCACCTGGACAAACTGCGTTCAAATAACCCGTGAGCAGGGTAATGATGGGGCTGAATCTCTCTGTATTGGCAGAGGGAGGTGCAATGTTGGTGGTGATATGAGACGACATATTGGCAGGGCTTGGTTGGAAGTATCAGTCTTGACGGAAGCAAAATATTTTCAGTGATAAAAATAGATATTTTGAGCTACGTGTTTAAGTTTACTGACATGAGATATATATACTTGTCGGACTCTTGTGTTTCACCTCGGTAGACTCACTGGGCTGTCACCACCTGCAAGTGAGTGCGGTAGCAGATCTGCGCGCACGTGTCATCCAGCAAACGAACCAGCAATTGCCAAAGAGGCCGTCCTAATGCATAGCATCAAGACATGACAGCGCACAAATGCAATGGCTATTGTTTGTGGCTATTCCATACAAAAGTTCCCTGCATAACCTTCTTCAAAAGGACAATGTGCTGCAGTTCTCCATCTTGCTGCGTCAACGTCTCGGCAAAAATGGTTATGCTGCAAGGTCTCAACTCAGCCGCGGCAAGCCGTCAAGGGTCTTTGTCATACTTCAAAAGATGCGAGCGAATCGAAATCGAATTGCCTATCGGGCAGAAGGAAGAGTCTGCCGTGACTGCTGTGCAACTTGGCATCGGCGGGGTATACTCTGACAGCAGGGTATCATGGTTTGAGAAGGGTAGAAACTCTCGAACCTTGTTCCTTTCTGTGCCTATCATTCCTCTGATAGCTTTACCATCGAATCTGCCCATCTTCTGGCCTGCGACAATGGCCGGCTTCTGCAGTAGGGAAGAAAGGTTCAGCCAGCCATGATCTGAGACGACTTGACTGTCTAGCGGCCGATCCAACCATGACGAATCATATTCACGTACAGCTCGCAACAACTGTGGACATCTATGCCCACCAAGTTTCTTTGCATCATTTCTCCAGTTACTCCAACCTTTTGGCTTTCCGGGCCAAAGGCACCTGCGCCGCGCTCCGCGTTATACATGGATACATCGGGGCCATCGCCTGGCTAGCCACACTTCTACTACCACTTATTAGCCGGGTTTCCTCTTTCGAGGCACTAAAGCCTTGTGACACTCCACTTGCCCATCTAGGCATCTAAACTAAAATCTCCAAGCTAAATATACCCCGTAAATAGGTTGTGGATCGTCCGTTGCCGTTGCAAGTGCGGTGGATCCGAACCCTGAACCCCGAAACCCATGTGGGAATCGGCACGTCAGCTTAACTGTTGCGAAAGTTTGAGGTTACATTTCAGCCTGATTGATGGATAGGTGGCTTTTCGGCCATGCTATTGCCGGTGGGCTAGCAGCTTCCCGCTTGTCAATTCGTTACTTTTTACTTGTTGCCTCTTTTCTCCGCCATTTCTATGGGCAGACCAAGACGTTGTTGGGTGGAATTTTACCTAATAGCTGAGTGTTCAAATGACGTTGCGGACATCCGCCTTGCCAGCCAATTCCCGATCTAGCTGAGCTCTGCTCTGTTCAGCTGAGCGCTAGATACCTTTACAGGAACTGTTTATCTACATTGCTCTATAGCACTCGGCCTATGATATGTTTTCATTACTTGTACATCGCTTTACCCCGCTTCAGCCTGAAATGAAAACTATTCGTGGCCCAACATCGGCTAGGCGGGCAGGCCTCGCACACCGGTATGGTCACCGGCGCGCCACACTCCTCAATCGGCATACCCCGCAGCCAGGCTTGTCAACAAATAAATTCAAATCAAATGAACTCAAATGAATTCAAATCTATCCAAATCTATTCAAATCTAAATCGACCAAATTGATTTGTAATCAAA
>JAPFUP010000304.1:0-30547 GCA_030780425.1 Beauveria varroae | reverse complement strand
GATCAGGATGGCGAGGCCAGCGGCCGTGAAGAGCGAGCCGACTACCCACAGCAGCAGCGCGACGCCGGGGCTACCGAAAGATTGGAGGATGGCGCCGGTCGTCGCAAAGATGCCGCTGCCAATGATGCGCGACATGACGAGAATGTACGAGCTGTTCCAGGTCAGCGTCCGGCCGAGCGTCGACGTCTCGGGCAGCACGTCATCGTCGACGGAGCGCGTCGGCGCGTCTTTGAGTGTGAGAGCGTTGTCGTCGGAGTCGGAGTCTACGGTACGTGTCGCGGCGTACGAGGGCGTGTCTGGCAACAGCGGTAGCCGCTCATCAGATTTGTTGACCGTCATGATGGTGGCGGTGACAAAACATGGATTTACAATAAACAATGACCCAGAAAACAATCAAGAGGGCCAGATGTTGGGTTTAACAGCTGTGCTTGAACAAGGTCTGACGAGCGCTGTTGATATATACGCGCGCGCAGGCTTGAAACAGTTTCAGTTTGCACAAGGCACAGCGTAGTGGCACAGTACTGGTACATGACCATGCATTTCCCTAGGATTGCACCATTCGACTTGAAGGAGTGCTGTTGGACGGATAGCGATCGCGTCGAGCGTGGGTTGCCCGATTAGGGTGATCCGTCTAGATGGCGTCATGGTAAGCCCCAATGTCATCGTCCTCCCGCGCGTGCCGTGGTCGCATAAATGGACAAGTGGACTTTTAAAGGGCTAAAACACGGGAGAGTTATCCCGCGCTGTATTTGTAATGAGGCGGTTCAGAGTTGAATATTAGTTGTCGCTACTTTTTGTAAGTGCTCTATTGTTGTTGTTATCTCTATTCTCTCTGTTGTTCTCGCATCTGCCGTTTTCACATGTCTACTGTTTACGCGTTTCTACTCTCTCAAGTCGTGCCAGCTCATTGCATCATTATAGCCTCATCACTTCGAGGCGAGTTGTCAGTAGACGCATCTGTGGTGTATTTGTAATAGAGCTCGGCCTAGTGCGGATTTGGAGAACGTTGGAAAGTCCCAATACGAACGCAGCACAAGACGACATCTTTCATTCCATCAAGAACCCTGTGAACCACTTATAAGTCACATTTCGCCCAGCTCCACGGCCGATCTAGCGCAGCCAACGGCCGTGCATCTCCGTAGTCAAAGTCCGCCGCCGCCCAGATCTGCCGGGGTGCATCTCCGCATCTGCAAAGCTCCCATCTGTTGCAAATTCATGTACTCGGTTTAATACACGTTAACTGCAACAAAGATAAAGCTGCTCAAACAAGTAATTCTTTCCGCAAAACTCGCCTCTTTACCTGCTTTTACCTGCGTAATATCCGGCAATGCGGCCATAGTTGGACCCATGTCCATGACTTCATCTATTCTACGTCTATATATAAGTAGCTGTCTGCGTTTCAAGAGTAAAAGAATCAATGACAACTTGTCTTATAGTCTTCCAGTAAACACATCATGGCTCCTATCCGTACAGCCATCATCGGCCTCTCAGGCAACGCCATCTCATCATGGGCCAGCATCGCCCATCTGCCTTACCTCCTATCAGAGCGCGGTCGCTCGCAGTACGAAATCGTCGCGCTACTCAACACCAGCGTCGAATCTGCCCAAAACTCCATCAAGCTCTTTTCCCTGCCGCCGGGCACAAAGGCCTAAGGCGACCCAGACGACCTCGCCCGCGACCCCGACGTTGACCTCGTCGTCTGCGCAACACGCGTCGACGCACACTACAAGGCGACGCTGCCGAGCGTGCGCGCAGGCAAGCGCGCCTTCATCGAGTGGCCGCTCGCGCAGGACGCCCAGCATGCGCAGGAGCTTGCCGAGGCGGCCAACAGCCATGGCACGCGCACGCTCGTCGGGCACCAGGGACGCTTTGCGCCCGTCATGGTGAAGCTCAAGGAGACGATCGAGAGCGGCCGTATTGGTAAGGTCCTCAGCAGCGATGCGCGTTCGTTTGGTGGCGGTACCGAAGGCCGCGATAAGCTCGGTGCTCGCGGAGCGTATTTTGTGGATCGTGCCGTCGGTGGTAATATATATACCATTATATTCGGACACTGTATGTGATGATTCCAAGGAAACATGCCTTTATTCGTTGATTCTGACAAGTGGACAGTTTTTGATGGCTTGCAGTACGTCTTGGGGGACTTGCAAGATAGCACCGCCCGATTCCAGCTACAGCGACCAGACATCAAGCTAGTGGAACCGACTGGAAAAGTTGTCGATACAATCCGGTCCAACGTCCCCGACCTCATCATCGTGAATGGCACTCTAGACGGGACCGAAAACACGCAGAAGGGTGCCACGGTGTCGCTGCGATTCCGTGCCGGCGAGCCCTTCAAGGGCGATCCCGCCTTTGTATGGACCATAAATGGCGAAAAGGGCGAGATCCGACTAACTTCCATCAATGGGCCTACATTCCACGCAGCAGCAGACAACAAAACGGTGACTCTCGAGGTGCATGATTTCGAAAGTGATCAAGTCCAGAAGATTGAATGGGACTGGAGCGGGTGGGAGGCTGAGCTACCCATGGTGGCGCGCAGCATCGGTACGCTCTATGATAGATATGCCAGCGGCTTGGATGATGGTACAGACGAATTGCCGTCTTTCCAGACTGCTTTGCACAGACACCAGCAACTTGAAGAGCTGCTGAATCAGTGGAAGGCATAGGTGACTATATACAATTACCTTTTATATTTGCCATCATACTTGCAATCAATCATAGTTTCAAGCAAACTTGAAACCATACTTTTAACAAAACTTTGCACAAAAATTAGCAACCTGAAAAATTGCGGAATCATAGGTGATGCTATATACAAAGTGGCCATGCAGTCCAATGACAGCTTGCCTCCACCCACGTGCGCCATCATGGCAACTGCAACAAAGATTGGAGTGTTTTTTGAAAATTTTCTACCAAATTTCACTCTACGTCATAGTTTAATACAAAATAACCCGAATTGTATCCCGCACTAGATCCATCTCGCATGAAACGAGTTGTGCTATACAAGGCCTCGTTTCAAGCAGTGCCGTTCGGGTCGTCGCCCGTGCCGGCCGGACTTTGACTGACGAACAACCATCATGCTCCAAACACTACCACATGCGGCGCATAAGCGTAGCGTTCATTTCGCCGACTATTTCATTGTATTCTTCAGATATATAGGCATACTAAGCATACCTTTATCTCCTGTAATAAACGTGGGCAGCTAAGCTCCATCGCGTGTCTTGGCATGCCTAGCTTCCTGCAAGCCAAGGAAGCTAATTGCTGCAATCCGTCGGTATATTTCTTCTAGATACTCAATAACTAGTAGACGAGGAAATATTTAATCCCTGATGAGCAAGCACGTGCAACCGTGCTTTTGTCTACTGCCCTGCAAACCTACCGCCCACGGTCGCGCGGCATCGACACTGAGTGGACAAACCACGAAGCAAATGACATGCCCCAGCCGATGATTTCAAGCTAATTTGTTATGCTTAATTTGGATGCTGTACAAGGTGCCTCAGGTAGCCATGATGCCCGAGACATGCTCCGGCAGGTATATGTATATATATAAATATATATACATGATCAAAGTACAGACCCCTCGGCCCGTCCCCAGCGCCGTGTCACCATCACCACCATCACTCTACAGTCGCGAGACTAACCACTACCAACATGCATCAGTCAGTTATTCTGGCGCTCTCCATGGCCGCTGCCGCCCAGGGCGCAGTCGACAACTCGAAGCTCGATCCTTTGCGCTTCCGACAAGACGGCACTTTTCACATTTCCGTCTTTTCAGATCTGCACATGGGCATGTGTAAGTCCACCACCAACCCGAAGCCACGAGAATTTCTTTCCCTTTTTCCAACATTTTTGTAGATGCCAACGTCCCACGCGGTCCAAAGCAAGATGCCAAGTCCGTCTCCGTCATGGCGTCGGTGCTCGACATTGAAAAGCCCGACTTTGCCGTCATCAACGGGGACCTGATCAACGGCGACAGCACCCGCGTGGACAATAGCACGCGCTACCTGGACCAGATTGTCCAACCGCTCGTCGACCGCAACCTCACCTGGGGCTCGACTTATGGCAACCACGACCACCAGCCCAACCTGTCGGGTGAGCTGCTCCTCGCGCGCGAGCAGACGTTTCCCGGTGCCCGCACGCAGAGCATGGTGCCTGGCGCGGCGGCCGGCAGCACAAACTACTACCTGCCCGTCTACTCGGCGGGCTGCAAGGACGTCCGCTGCTGCGCGCCCAAGCTGCTCCTCTGGTTCTTTGACAGCCGCGGCGGCTACTACTACCAGCAGCGCGACCGCCTGGGCCGCGCCGTGCACCATCCCAACTGGGTCGACGAGAGCGTGGTGCAGTGGTTCGCGGCGACGAGCGCCGCGCTGCGGACGCGCTACGGGCGCGTCATCCCCTCGCTGGGCTTTGTGCATATTCCTGCCTACGCGTCGGTCGAGCTGCAGAACAAGGGCGTGCACCCCAACCGCCAACCGGGCATCAACGACGAAAAGGCTAGCCCGCAGGCGCAGGGATGGTGCGAGGGCGGCGCGCACGAGTGTCCGTACGGCAAGCAGGACACGTCGTTTATGAAGGCCATTGCCGCGGTCGACGGCATGATGGCGCTCTTCTCCGGCCATGATCACGCCAACTCGTGGTGCTACAAGTGGGACGGCGAGCTCCCCGGCGTCGAAGCCAAGGGCACCGGCATCAACCTGTGCTACGGCCAGCACACAGGCTACGGCGGCTATGGAGACTGGATTCGTGGCTCGCGAGAGATTTTCATGTCCCTTGACAAGCTTCGTGACCTGGCCATTGACTCGCATATTCGCACGGAGCTAGGCCAGGTCATCGGTGCCGTCTCGCTGAATGCCACATACGGCCAGGACTCGTATCCCGCGTCGCCCAACGACAAGACGTACCTGTAGTAGCTCCTTTCATGTTTTTATGAAAAGCAAAAATGTTACATCTATTGATCCAGCGAATTGCCCAACATGAGCGACTGCTGATTAAAGTATTGGGACTCCCAGTCCTCCACAATCGTATCAAAATTGCCCCAGTCTTGAATCGTGTCAGCTTGCAACGGCAGATTGAGAGTCTGCTCAGCAGTCGTCACAAATGCCTGGTGATCCATGGCGCTCTGCGCGTCGCCATTCTGCCCTCGGCCATTCTGCAGCCGTTGGCGTGACTCTATGAAAGCATTGGCGATGCGGTATAGAGCTGCGCATAGCGTCTTTTGGCGATGAACGAGCTCATAGCCGACGCCAATATCGTCGAGCGTGTCGAGCACATTTTTCAGCAATTGCAAGTCCTTGGTGTCCGTGTTGGCGATGCTGTGGAGAAAAGTGACAACGTATGGCGTAAAGGAAGAATACATGAAGATCCTAATCAAGTTAACACGCTGGTGAAGACGTGGCAGGATGGAGACCTACCAAACGCCGTAATATGATACTGTGCCAGGTCCGTGTGCAAGCACGGCGGGAAAGATGCGCAGATGCGACTCGAGACCCTGCCGGGCCGCCACGAAACACTCGGGCGAAATGTCCGAGGGCGAGTTGGAGTTTGTGCTGCCACGATGGAGCAGAGTCAGCACCGAGTAGTAGATGACCTCGACAGCCATGAAAGTATGCTGATGCACCATGGGATAGTAAGCGTCGGCGCTGTTGACCTGCTTCCACTCCATGTACCATTCGTTGAGCTCGGCAGCAAACTTGGCGACGCGGGCTTGCCGCTTCGAGGGTTCCGCGGCGAGAGTGGCAATGGCGCCGGGCGAGTAAATTTTGCGATAGATTTTGCTCTGGATACGTGAGAAGCGGGTAAATGATCGCAGAGACTCGTCCCAGACGGCCTGGCGCGGATCCTCGGATATGTTGAGCTGCGGCACATCCACGTCAAAGTCTTGGATGACAGCGGCCCGACCGAGGCGCAAGGTGAGGCCCAGCTCCGAGATGTAGACATGCCAGAAGAGAAGCCGGCGCTTGTGCGACTCCTCTGGCGGGAGCTGACCCTTGTCATTTCTATGATAGCCCAACTGCAGGCAGTGCCGGGCGGCGGCCGACACCACGGCTTGGTGGCGTACAATGTCGCCGAGCGTGTGAGCATAGTAGGCCTGGACAGTTAGCATCTTGTTTGCGTGCGGCATGGGCGAGACGTACAGCGAGACACAGCGTCAACGCATTCTCGTAGTTGGCAATGGCAATAATCTCGGCGTTCTCGACACCCCCGTTGAAGTTGGCATCGGTTATCCGCCGATACTTGGACAGCTCATCCGGGTCAATGTCGCTATCACCGCGTGACTGTACCTCCCAGATGGCAAAGTACAGCAGGGCGTTGAACAAAGTCAGCTCGCCCGCTGTCACGGGATCCAGAGGAAAGTAAATGTGCTGGCACAGGTTTTTGAGCACGTCCAGGTTCGGTATCGGATGAACAATAAGCAGCAAAGGTTTGGTCGCTATGTCCTGGTTAGCGGCCAGCTCTGTGCATGACATGCCGGATTACAATACCATTCTTCAACCTGCTTTCGAGGTAGCGTATGATCTTGAGCACAAAGCTAGACGAGACCTGCTCCCTTTTCAAGATGTGATTCGAGTTCGACGCTGCTTTGGCCGCGCTTCGACTGGTGTTGGAGTGTGCCGGGACACTGCTAACGGCGCTCAGCGTTTTGAGCTGGTCGGCGACCTCGCGGGAACCTGGGCTGGCCGGGTGAGCGAGCTCGGCGATCTGGCTAGCAAGGTACGACTGGCGCTCAAACGAGGGGTCGCGCTCGACGAAGCCTGTCGACTCTGTCCATGTCTTTTGGGTGGCGGACAGTGGCGCGACGGACGCGCTGTTGTCGTCCCGATTGCTGCCGTTGAAGTCAAAGGAGCAGCGCGGCGACGGCGAAGCGGACAGCTTCTCAAGGGCCTGCTCCAGACGAGCTATCCGGTCCTGCATCTCCTTGAAGGGGTTTCCGCTACTATATACACCCCCACACCCCACGGGGAAGGAGAGGCCGTACGCCGTCCTCTCTCCCATGAGTGTGGACCGCGATTAGCTTGCGATGCTACATCGTAGGTTAGGGAGGGCCATGAGTGTGGAACTCGAGTGAATAATCATAAGGGCAGACAATAACGTGATACATATAATTACAGATAAGTATGAATGATTCCCGTACATGAGATGAAAGGGTTTCAAAGTGGCCCGTGTTCCGGGAACCGATCAGAGGCGTTCGACTTACGTGGATGCCGGCGCCGCCACGGCCGCGGGACGCCCAGCGCGCGATCCGGGCTGACATTGGATCTTGGAGGTAAGGCAGTTGGAGCAGGGAAATTCGCGGTTGCATCTAATCTGCGATTGATTAACAAAACGGTGCCAATGATGTCTATACACGTCCATCTGATCTCGCCATTCAACCGCCCATCTCTCATAATCAGGGGCTGCGAGCTGACAGATAAATCGGCAGCGGCGGCTCCTCACCTTTCGGACCCGGCAATTGTGGCACTGGTAGCCGTGGCGATGTATCCCATGTCAGTGATTCCGAGCGTGAGTCGATCGTGAGATGGGTGAAGCCGACATACCGCTCGAGGCACGACACTTGGTGACTCCATCATGAACAGTCGAATCCTTCTCTGCTATGGACTAGGCTCCCGGGTCAAGAATTCATGCATGGCTGGAGAATCGAGATGTAGAATGGATAGATAGTTATGATGCGCTGCCGCGGAACGCGCGGGACACGCGGGCCTTTTCCTAGAGGCGGAGTTTGGTCTGCTCCGCTGACTCACCAAGATGGCCTCAAGCTACCCTAGAATTCTGCCTTTTTTTCTTCTCTCCTTCTCTCGGTGTCTCTCATTTTCTTTTCCGTTTTGTCTTTATTTGTCTTTGATTTCTATTTTTCCCCTTAACCTACTTCAGTCTTTCTTTGTCCACTCTTGGTTGTTGTGATTGAACACGCGTCAAACTTAGCTCGAAAGTAGAGGCTCTTATTCAATATTATTAGTGCTACTTGGTATCTATGCAAAATGGTCAAGGAGCTGCATTCAAATAATTAACTGAAGAGTCAATCTTCACTGCCCCACTGTTGCCCAGCGTTCAGCTGCTCGCTCAGGACCCCCGATTTCTACCCAGACATCCTGCGTCGTCGCACCCGCCCACAAAGACAGTAGCGAACCACCGAGATGATGACAAGAGTAGACGCGAGAGTAGCCGCAATGACGACGAAGAGGTAGTGTTTGCCAATGGTCAGGATGAGAGCGGCGTCCCATCCGTGCCAACTGCTAGCACCGCCATGAGCCATGAGTGGCGTCGTCACCACGCCTCGAAGCATATGCGGCGCAAGTCTGCCATTCTCGTCACCCAGAACGTGCACCTTGTCTAGAACCCGACCAGATACTAGCGCACGCGCGTAGCTCATCCACATGTTGGAAAAGAACATGCAGCCTGCGCTAAACATGTTTTCGACATAGGGTAGACGAATGGGCCACCCCCAAAGTAGATCATGCGACGGCACCGATCTGAGGAGATGTGACAGAAACGCATGGCCTTTTAGGGATATTATAAATGCATTATTCACACCGGCAGGGTGCGCACCTGGCGACACAAAGGGGAGGCGCATTAGTGGTGTGCTATCTAGCGCGACTAGGCACGTCACGTCAAGATCGAGGTACACGCCGCCATAGTGATGCAGAACAGCGTAGCGTAGGACGTTGGCGCGCTGAATATCTTGATAGTAGCCGCAATAGTGTGGGAAAACCCTTGGATAGTGCTGCACAATAAAGTCGGTGGCGTTGTCGTCGGTCCAGTGCTTGAATTCCCAGTCCGAGTGTAGCTGTCGGCAACTTGCCATAGCGTCATGGTATCTGTCAATGTTGACGTTTCCGAGAGCGACACTGTGTATAATCTTGGGCGGCGCTTCGACCGTGAGAGCTGGGGCAGGGTATCTGTATATCAAATCCGGGTGGCTCTGCAGGAGTGGGTAGAATGTGGAATAGGTGCGCGCAATGTCGAGCAGAACGTTCAAATGCTGGTGGATAGCAATGAGGGTAACCAGAATACCGAATATCGCAATGGTCCCGAAAATCCGATTACGTATGGCCATGTTTGACGGAAAGGTAGCCTTAGTTTGGTGGTGTTGAAGGATGGAAAGGCAGTTGGAGAGACGGTGATGAACAGCGTCTGCAGCTGAGCTATTCGACAGGTGTATGACACACTTTTCGGATATCAGATGGATTTGGCCCAGAATATGAGACTGCTGGTTGAATCTTTGACGTGTGGTTTAAAAAACTATAGACGAGGTGTGGCTTGGTTGTCCATGACAGCCTGCCTATTTAGGTGAGTCAAGGGCAAATCTCGATACATACCTCTTACCTCTTGTGTGGTTAGAAGCGAGATCGTATTCCTAAAAAGGCAATGTTGAACGATTTATTTGCATAATATCCTTATAGGAGATATCACAGTGGGCCGCTTTGTGTATTTTATAGTCAACTGCCGAGAACCCTAGTTGCCTGGTTAGTTGTTGGTTACTTGACCTTGTTGAGGACCGGATGCTGACTACCTTACCAACTTATGATTAACTGGCCTATAGGCTGCCATACACGCCAAGCCATCCGAATTAGCGAGCCCTGCAGGTCTGCTAGCGAACTCGTCTCAAGCATGACTTGTGGAACCGTGCCATTCACAAAAACATAAGGACGAAATTTAAGAAAGACGCACCTGCTTTCCACTTACACGCTGGGTGCCAAGATGATCCTCTGCGCCACCATGCAGGTTGCCGAATCGGGCAATTGATCCCGTGCACACTTTGGCTTCTCATATCGACCAAGCGGCGTCAAGTCGTAGGTTTCTTTGGTTTCGCATCATTCCTCATTGCAATCGAGTATGTTTAATCACCATACAATATCTTTCGAGCCCATGTAAATTAGCTTGGCCCAGATGAAATTTTTTCAGCTGCCGGACGCGTGGAGCCGTTGTTGTGTGACTTGCCCGTGCAACCTGCCCGTCTGTGTCTCGCACCTTCCCTCCTCGGCGCTCTTCTGGGCGCTCTGCTGGGCGCTCTGTACCCTTTGTTGCTTCACAACTCTGAGAACATCTCTCAATGCTGCAGACGCTCCTTTTTGCTCACTACTCAACGGACCTGGCCCATAATGTTGATCGGGTGCGGCCGACTCTTGCGGTCCCGGCCATGCCAGAGACTCCTCCTCATCGCCGTCTTTGTTCTGACCCCACTCATCATATATCTGATGCTGGTAACTGGCGGCAGAGGCTCAGACAATCTGCTGCGCCGCTACAGAGACCAGCAGCAGCAGGCGGTTGCGCCTCGAATTGGCCGCTGCAGCCACGGTGAGCGCACCGCGTGGGCACGAGCCTGGAATTTGACAGAGAGAAACCACCGCGACCTCCTCGATGACCGCTTCACGTAAGCTCTGCTCCTTGCCATTTCTTGTTCGCTGCTAATGTGAAGCCAGCATCGCATTGTCCACGTTTCACAGACCCAAGGAGCTCCACAACACCCTCGACATTTTGCTTGCAAGCAAGATTCCGTCGCTGCTTGAGATCGTCGTCGTTTGGAACAACCTTGACGAGGCTCTGCCAGCGTCATTCGTCTCACAGCACGGCGTCAATGTCCGCTACCGGAAGCCGACGCGAGACAGCCTCAATGAGAAGCTCTGGAACGACCCGTCGTATCGCACGCGTGCCATTCTGCTCTCTGACGATGACGTCTTTTACCGCCCAGACGATTTGACCTTTGTCTTTGATATGTGGCGCCGCTTCGGGCGCTCACGTGTGACAGGTGCCCTCGCCCGCTGTGCGCGCGTCGATGCTGCTGGACACTGGGAGTACAGCCAGTGTCACCCTGGCGGCAAGTATGCCCTGGTGCTGACCAACCTGGCCTTTGTGGACGTGTCGGTACTGGACGCTTACAATTCAGACTTCGACCCGGTGCAAGAAATGCGGAGATACGTGGACGAGTCCCTCAACTGCGAGGATATTGCGCTCAATTTTGTGGCAGCGACGAGGCCGACGACGCCAGACTCGAGAGCGACGAGCGTCAGCGGACCGTTGCTGGTTCGCGGCTCGGGGCAGTATGTGAATTTAGATCCTGCTTCCGGCATCAGCCGCAAGAGAGGACATCTAGCGGCAAGGAGTGAGTGTCTAAATCGCTTCGCCAACGCATTTGGATGCATGCCACTCGTGGATGAGGTGGCGCGAATCGAATTCGGCGTCAAACACAACGTGTGGTATAAGACGCTGGCTGACAGATTGTTGCGCTAACCCGGGAGTGTTTTGATCCAGAGTGATACTATACACATTGTCTGTTGACTCATGTATGCAAGCATGTACTTGAGAATTCAGCATCGGCGTCGTCTCAGGGAACATGATTGGGGCACTAGTTGGTCGGTACACTGACACTACACAGCCATTAATACTTTGTTATATTCAATTCAATGCCGTCATCACTCATTGCAGACACGTGCAGTGCAGTCCTTGCATTCTAGTTCACAAGAGGCCACCGCCGCCAAGAATCTGGGCCGCCCCCGTCTTGACAGCATTCATGGCGGCCAAGTACAGCGATGGCCCGACGCTGATTCTAGCCACGCCCATCTCGGCCAGCTCGGCCGTCGAGTGGCCGCCGTCCCTCTTGGTCAGTAAGACGGCGACGCGCCCTTCCAACTCCGCCACCAGCCTCCGCACCTCAGCGGTACTCAATCCGCGGGCGCCGCCGCCCCAGAAGAAGACGGTCGTCGCCCCGACCTCCAAGTATGCGCGCCCGCGGTCCAGCGCCTCACGCATGCGCGTCTCGTCGTCAAGCTCTGGCGAAGCATCCAGCCGAAACGCATCGCAGCGCGCATTAATGACGAAATCCGGCACGCCGGCACTGGCCACCGCCTCCAGCGCTACCTTGATGCGCGCAACCGCGTCCTCTTTACTATACAGAGAGCCGGCAATGCCCTGACCAAAGCCGGCAGACGGGATGCTGTCTTCCAGATTGGCGCCGGCGACGCCGTAGCGCGCAGCCGTGGAAAAGATTTCGAAAATGCGCGCGCCGTAGCCGTCTTGGAGATCGGCGGAGAGGGGCAGGCCCGCGAGGGCGGCGAGAGGCGCGAGGGAACGCACGGCGTCGAGGTTCTGCTCGGCGGTCAGGTCCTCATCTTGGGCGCCGCGGGCGTGGGCGAGCGCCCACGAGGCGGTGGCCAAGGCGGCGACGGGTTTGCGGGCGGAGGAGGATGAGGAGGCGGTAGTAGTGTCGTTGAGTGAGGAGACGGCTTGGAGGGACGGCGCATCCCATACGTTGGGGATGATGAGAGGATGGCCGGGCCGGTGAAGGGCCTTGAGTGTCTTGGCAAAGTCGTTGGTGGAGGGCATGGCGGCGAGGGTAGCGTTGGATCTTATCGTCTGTTGAGGAATCAAGCGTGCTTGAGTAGGGTAAATGAGCCGTGTAGAGGAACGGTAATGTATGGAACGGTGGTGATGAGGAACGGCGAGGTTGATGGCGGATGGGAGGAACGGATGAAGGTTCTTTATAGCGTGCCGCCGCGTGGCTGGGGCAAGGGCGCGAGATGTCATTGTGATATTTCCCGTGTCAGCTTTATTGTGCGTCCCGTTTCGTCATATGTAGCTCTTCACGCCTGGCGGTGCAGAAAAGGGTGGTTTGCGGTGACAAGGACAAATAGATGGCGTTGCTGGCGTTGCTGGCGTGGGGCGCGCGCGGAGAGACGTCGTGATTACGATTCAGGTGTTGGAGGGGTAAATAGCTTGACAAACATCAAAAGCAACGCCCAAATCGTGTTTGTATGGCGCGATGAATAACGAGGTGATTGAAGCAAGTGTCGGAAATGACAAGTACCGTTGGCTATTGAGATGGGCTGTAGGTAGATGCAGGAGATGTGCCAATTGAGCGTTTGTTTGTAACTCATGTCCGGCGGAGCTACGGCGGAGCCGAATCGAGATGCACAGGAAAGAGGCATAAGTTGGCGCGGGGGGAACTGGAGTTCTCTAGAAGGCCCCATGTCAGTTCCATCATGGACGCAATAGTAGCTGATCTGAAATTGCAAGCGCTTTTGATTGGTTTTTTCGTCGAAAAAAAAAGGCATGACGCACCGCTCCTTGGCTCAAATGGGCTTTGCACCAACGCCAACATGACGATCCCGCCTCTGCAATGGCGCCGCCGACATGCCCGCCATTGTTGACGTCGACATGGACTCGATTCGCGGCGACCTGATCAGCGGATAGGCGAACCCCCGCGGATGGCGTCTTCCACCGACTATGTTTGTTCGATGCTACGGACGGCGTAAAGGGAGGGGGGATGTATGAGATATAAGTAATTATGTCGTGTTGGAGTTTACGCCACCTAGCTATAGACGGGCAAGTCATGGATGGTGTTTACAACCAGGCTGCATATCTGTGGCATCTAAAAACTTGATAAGATGATAACCCCGCATAATCCTCTACTTTACATCTGACTAGTCAATTACGTGCGAATCGTCCTTCTGAGCCTGAGCGAGTACGGAGTCATTGTCTATATCTGCGAATGCTTAAAATTGCACGGCTCTCCTTTTTCTTTCACTCTCAATTTCTTCTTCTTGCGATAAAACCATGATGCACTCGTCATGTAATAGTTACAGCTCACGGCATGTCCGGACCGGCCAATTCGCTCCGGAGTGCTGCCCCATAAACTCCGGCCCAAAGCCACGCGGGCCCCCACCATACCTCGGTGAAGAAAGACGGCTTAGCTTTGAGTGCAGCATAAATCAGACTTTTTTTTCCCCTGCCCCTTTTTTGAATTGAGACGGGAAACTTGTCGCGTGACGATTTATTTTGCCAGACCTGACTGAAAATCCTGACTGTTGATGCGGTGTGGTCGTGTGCGTGCCTTTGGCGACTTGTATTGGGATTTCAACGAGGTGTTCGGGATCTTCGAGATTCAACTGTGGCTTGCCATCTTTAGTACCCAGGTACATGTCAGTGAATCGATGGCTCAGGCGCCAGACACTGTCTGAATTTGGCATTTCAGTGGTGGCATGCACTGAAGAGCAGCACAAGTGCAGGGGTGTTGGGCGCTGCGCCTCGAATATTTTTAGCGTTGAAGACAGACGGTCAAGTCACTTTTCGTAGGTCGATACTTGTACAGGTAATAGCTTCGCCGCATGAAAGATTGCGTCACTGCTTGTCACTCGGCCGTTTCGAGTACTCCGTCTGCCCGTCAAGAACCTGGCATTAAATTTAAATCAAGGGAATGGATGGTCTCTTTTTTTTTCCTGCCAGGCCGGACTTTTTAACATCATCATCACCACCCCTTGTCCTCCCGTTCGTTTTTCGCATTCTCTCTCCCCCATCTTTTGACCTTTTCTCTCATATTCTGTCCATGTTGATCTTGTTCTCTTTTAAATTTATTTCTGAGACGGAACGGTTCTTTTTCTAACAACTCAGCCGCTGCACCTTCAGACTTTTGACAACTCTACCACCACGTTGCCACACGACGCTTCACTCACAACCACAACCAACACCAACACCGCAAACATCATCATGTCGGCCGCCGACCCCCCGTCCAACACCAGCAGGCTGGCCGCCTACCTCGCCAAGCTCAGTCCTGTCCCCGGCTTTCCCCAGTACACCGGCCCTTACAAGGTCGGCACCGTCGACGTCGAGATTCCCGTCGCCGACCTGCCTTCGCCGAGCCCCGCGCCCGCCGCCGCCGTCGACGCCGGCATCGAGACCATTCAGTACCGCGTCTTCTACCCGGCCGTCCCCGAGTCGGCCGAGAAGCCCATCAGCTGGCTGCCCGCGCCCCAGCGCAGCCACGTCTCGGCCTACACCCAGTTTGTCGGCATCAACCAGATGCTGGCCGGCATGCTCTCGTGAGTCTCACAATATACATCCCGTGATTTGCTGCGAGCTTTTGCAAGCTAACAATCAATCCTGAACCAGCTTCCTCCCAAGATACCTTCACTACGCCACCATTCCCGCCCACAAAAACGCCAAGCTCCTGCCCGCAACCACCGATAACAAACGCTGGCCTACAATGATCTTCTCCCACGGCCTCGGCGGCAACCGCACCTCGTACTCGTACATTGCCGGCTCCCTCGCCTCCCACGGCGTCGTCGTCGTATGTCCCGAGCACCGCGACGGCAGCGCCGTCGTCACCTACGTCCGCCTGCCCGACCAGACTACCAGCAGCCGCTTCTTCCCCGCCAGCGCCCGTCGCGAAGTGCCCTACCGCCGCATCTCCCACGACGTCACCCCAGCCGTTTACGAGGCTCGCGAGGACCAGCTGCGCATCCGCCTGTGGGAGATGGGCCTCGTCCACGAAGCCCTCTTGGCCACCGACGCCCGCCGCCCCTTTACCAACCTCAACCTCTCCACGCCCAGCCTGGACCAGTTTGCCGGCGCCCTCGACGTCCAGCGGCCCGGCAGCCTCATCTTTGCCGGCCACTCCTTTGGCGCCGCCACCGTCCATCAGCTCCTCAAGTGCACCTACCACGCCGACTCGCCCGCCGTCGCCGCCATGGAGAAGCCGCTCTTCACCCCGGCAAAGGACAGCAGCATCCGCCGCCAAATCACCGAGAAGAATGTCACCATGCTGCTCGACATGTGGTGCATGCCGCTGCTCGCCCCCAACTCGGCCCCGCTCTTCAACCTCCCGCTCCCCGCCTACGCCGACACCGCGTCCGCCCCCGGCGGCACCGGCCTTCTCGCCGTCGAGTCCGAGGTATTCTTCAAGTGGAAGGAGCATCTCCACGTCAAGGCCCGCCTCCTCTCCCCGGACCCGGCCACCAAGATCGTCAGCCCGCGCACGTTTGAAACCGACGGCGGCATCAAGCACGCCGAGCCCAACTTCTTCTACGTCATCAACTCGGCCCACCTCAGCCAGTCTGACGTCGGCATCCTCTTCCCCTACCTCACCAAGAAGATCTTTGACGCCGAGCAGCCCGAGCGCGCGCTCCGCCTCAACCTCCGCGCCCAGCTGCAGCTGCTCCGGGCCAACGGTATTCCTGTCGCCCGCACCCACGCCAGCGACCTCGTCGACGACAACAATCACGACAACGACGCCCACCTTGACAAGCTCGACGTCAAGACGAACAGAGATACCGCCGACGACAAGGCCATCTTTGACCGCAGCGGCACAAATCTCGTCGGCAACTGGACTTGGATCGACGTCATCGGGCTCGGCGATGCCGATGAGCAAGAGACGGGCAAGACGGCCGCCGAGCAGGTCGAGGACGGTGAGGAGCTTATGAAGGGAGAGCTCGAGCCTAGCGAGCAGCCCATCAACGCCATGCCCGTCGCTGTCGTCGACACCGCTGCGTGAACGCTGCTTTAACTCTACAAGAAGCAAGCTCACAGCAAGAGAAAGGATTGCTTTGGCAGCAAAAGTCGGCCTATTTTATACCCACTGTACATCTTGTAAACGAATTTATCACGGAGCGGCGCATTGCATAGACTTTTAGGCATGGCATGGAAAAGACCCGACGGAGTACAAATAGAACAGCATACTCTTTTGTATTTAATTTCATTTACCGATATCAACGCACACTCTGTCTTTTCTGTGCAGGTGTGTAAAAGCAAATGTTCAGCCTATTGTTCAGTCTAGAATCTCTGTGTCAATCTCTGTGTTTGCCAAGTGCATCGTGAAATCCAAACGCCCATAGCCGTCATCGGCAATTATTATCCATACATGTCCAAGCATTCTTCTTCATCTCCATTTTTGTTCTTTCATCCAATATCTCCACGAAACCAAAATTCTCCACATCACAAATCCAATCGCCTTTTTTTTCTTCCCCTTCGTTTCTCTCTCCTCACGCCTCGAAATCCGCTTTCGTCAGAAACTCGCCTCCAAGAATGCGGCCCCAATGCGTCTTGCTAATATCCCGACAATCGCGTCGCAGCGTGCCCAGTAGCACCTTGATGCTCTGCACCGGACTCTTTGCAAATCGGGCGTTGCCTCCGACAACGAAGCCGTCCGTCTCCACCTTGATGTGCCCCTCGTCAGCAGAGAGCGGTCGCCACGCGAGGCTTAGCATGTCACAAGTATCCGCATAGTCCTGGTACGAGCCAAAGTAAAGCTGGCCGGCAAACAGATTCAGCTGCAGCCGCAGGTGACGCGACAGCTCCCAATCCTTATGCGCGGTACCCGGGACCGTGTAGAGGCGAAGCAGATCCAGCGGCTGCATGCCCAGATTTGCTCGTGGCGCGTACAGGTGAAGACGTGCACGCGAGCGTGGCCTCATGAGCTGCGGAATGAGCTCTTGCGCCTCGTATGGACTGATGATCACTGCTTTTCTGGGGTCAAGGCCGGTGAGAATCCATTCAACAGGTCTCTGGAATGAGTCTGCACTTGCACCCGACGCGCGCAGCTGAACTGTCCGTGCATAGTCCACTGTCACGAGAAGGTCGTCAGGGAACCCGCTCAGATCTACCCAGTCTGCTACACTTGTAGTCTCAAGGGCCAAAAATGCTGGGCGGAGAGCGGTTGACTTTGGTTCGATTCGTCCTGTAGTGACAATCTCCTTCAGGTCTTCGTGCAGCTCGTGCTCGGCGGGTGACATGGCCGGTGGTCGTTCAATTTGGCGTTCCTGCTCGATTTCGGGCGCCAGCTCTTTCTCCTGCTCCTCCTGTAACACTGCCGACCTGAAATGGGAGATGCCAAACTCGTCACAACGGTTCTTGATTGAATGTAGTGGAGAGTCTCCCCTTTCTTGAAGTGTTAGATTTGCAAATGAAGACAACGTGGCGTCGGTCTCGGCGGTCTGAGAAGCTGGTCGATAGCGTTTCTCGATCGTTTGCGCCTCCTCTTCTAGAAAAGCTTCTGCCTGCTCCTTGGACAAGGCTATGCCATCGTCTGTGGTAGCATTATCCCATGTCGTCTTCTGATTGTAGAACCGGGTTCCTTGGATCGCCCAGAGCGGCATCAGTCGCCGCAAATCGGCGTGAGTCTCGGTAATGGCCCACATCAGCACATCGTCGACTCCAACGTCACTGTCGGATGGTTTACTTGTGGCCATGTGAATGCGAGATTGCATCTCTCTGGAAACACAAAACACGACCGACTGACCATGGCCCAATTTTCGCATACGCATGCAAGCTGCAAATTTAGTCAGCGTTCTCATAGTTACCATTGTCGAGGACGGGATGTCGCGACTTACCTTGCACGAGCCTGTCCTTCGTAATGTCGGGGCCCAATGTCACCGCAGCTCGATAGTGCTCTGGGAGTTTTAGATCGGTTCCTCGCGTATGTGCTTGGTCAAGGAATACCAGACAACGATCCAGCTGCTCAGCATACGGCGAGGTCTGTAGTCTCTCCACGACGCCCTTCCGGTCAATGACGCAAATGTCATCATCATCATCGAAAAACACAACAGCTTCCTGGGTTTGCTTCACAGGGAGAATCTCCAGCCATTTTTTAGCCACTTGAATATTCGTGAGCTCTAGCACCTGAGCGCCAACATCTAGAATGACGTGAACTTCGTTTTCTTTGCCTGCAGCGAATTCAAGCAGCAAGTCCGTGTCGGTACCCTCATTTTTAGCAGAAGACTTCAGCAAATGTACCTGATTCTCCGGTCTCAAAAGATTCTCAAGGACAAGAGAATTGGTATGCAGTTGCTCTTCAAGGTCGAGCTGCTTCACTTCGAGAGGTAAGACGTGGCGCGAGTCATTTGTACCGCTGAAACCAGTTGTCGCATGACGTTTCTGTGCGCCAAGGTCCCAACCCGAAGACGAGAGCTTGTGTGAAAACTCTTTCATCTCTTTTGGAAAGACCATGTGAGACAAATAGTAGTCCACCACGCTCTTTGCTTGTCGTAAGTGAGGAAAGACTTCTCTGGTGATCTGGCCCACGTCTTTGAGATTAACCCCGGTCAAGCGGTGGAAAGCTTTCGGAAGTTTAGGCGCGTCTGCGACCCATTCGTCATACTCTGTCTCTGACTGATCAGACCTCACCAAATGTGCAAAGGCCGAAAACAGGGCTTCATCTGTCAAGCCCTCGTAGTAATAGCTCAGGCAAGTCAACAGAATAACCACATCTGGGTGACTAAACTCAGCTCGCGTCGACGGGCTATCCTTTGCTCGATACGGCACCGTGAGCTTTGTTTTAGGTGTTCGGTCTGGATCCAGGCCGTAATTTACTCTCCATCGTTTCTGACGGAGTGCAAAAGAGAGCACTTTACCTGCGATAAGGCCTCGCAGCAAGAGCAACGGTCCCTTGATGGAGTCGGTAAAGAACCCATCAGTCTTTTCCACGAGAGCAACCTGTCCCATGGACACATCTTCTTCAAGAATATACTCGTAAATGGCCTGTCTCATTTCATCACTTTGTCGTCCGATGGGTAGGCCCGGAAATCCTGTGTCACAAATTTTCTGTGTAATTCTGCGGAGGAGCTGTGCTCCAGCTTCAGCGCGGAGAATGCGTGTCTTCGGGAAGCGACCACGTTGATTGTGAGAAATCTCCATACCCTCAGGCATATCCTGACGCACCGATGGTGCGACGTCGACGACGACATCGAGAAGACGCTGCAAAACAGTCCAGCGCTCCGGATTGAGTTCAATGGGGCGCTGTTCTCCCATTGTGTAGATGAGCTCGAACTTGGGACTGAAGTTTTCGTCGCTTTCATCCACAATGTCGCGTGAGTTTGTCTGAAAAAAATGGTGCAGATGAACGAGAGCTGCGCCCGCACGTTCTTGGTTGGGTATTGTCTGGTACTCGACGGCCATAAGCTTGAACGATAGCATATGCTCTGGTTGCACAAGCAAAATGCCGCCTTGTTTCATGCACTTTTGGTAGAGTCGGTATAAGCTCTCAACTTCACTTTCTTTGAGTCTTAGTGAGCGATTGAAAGGCATCTGAAAAATTCGACGATTGAGAAGGCCGCCAAGCTTTGAGATCAGCGTTCGTCGCAGCTCCTTGGCCTGTGGTTTTCCAACAACGACACGCACAAGCTTGGAGCCATCCGCAAGGTGCGCAGCGACGATGGGCACAATAACAGATGACTTTCCCTCACCCATGTTAAGCTGCATTACCGCATTTTCTTCGGCCACAGGGCTTCTCATCTCGGACGCAATGTGCTCTTGAACTTCGCGAACCAAGATACCACTCTCAATCTCCAGCAACAAGCTTTCCGGGCTATCTGTCGGCTTCCAATTTGTATGTCCGACATTAAGCAATTCTTTGACAAGATCTGAAGAGGACTTAGCCTGAAGCAGTCTCTCTGCCCGCTGCAATTTCGTCAGTGCTACGCCGAACAGCACAAGGGAGTCTTTCCACTCTTCAGAGAGCGAATCCCAGTGGCCTCGGACAAGATTGCCAAGCAAAATGGAGCAAGAGGTGCGAGGAGCCATGAAAGTGGACGCAATTTGCCATTCCTCATCGGTCAACCCAGATGGTCTTTTATAGAGACCCAGCTGGAGACCTTTTGTGATGGCAGTTTCTAACGCGGTGCGGACTCTGTCCACGTTGGCTTGACAGTTGTGGCAATGATTTGCAAGCACGTCGCGTAGCTCTTTGTCCTCGATAATCAATGTTTGCTGTGGCTGTATTTGCTTCAGAGCATTTAAGCTCCTCTCCAATTCTTCGACATATATGCGTTGGCTTGAGTGTTCGGATGAAGAAGTTTCCCTCAGCCTCTCCAATAGCAAAGACAATCTGGGAGAAGATGAAACTTGTGCCGTGCTCAGTTGGCACACGCCCAGCTCTGTTTGCTCAAGTCGAGGAATTGAAGGGGCGGAGAAAGCAAACATGGCCCGAACGCTGATCAATGACTTTTGCATTTGTGGCCTCAGAACCGATCTTCCAGCCGCCGCTTCCGACAGGAGGCCAGCCGCCACGACTGTAAGTGAATCCAGCTTCGCTTTGACACCGAGTAGATATTGGTAGAAACAATGATTTTGATACCACTTATCCCACATCTGAAAGACCCTTGCCATCAAATCGGACGAATTCAGATGCGAGCTGTTGCCGGAAGGCGCCTCTGGCCTTCTACAGATCCATTGTTGATGAACATGTTCCACAAATGCATCAATAGCCTCTTTCTGGCTGCACTCGAACGCAATTCTTCGTCTTTCAAGATACTCAGTGTCGGTCTCGTTTTGATTTCGAATCCAAGCGTACTCGGGGCTTTCGTCGAATGAGACGACGTGTGCTCTGGCTCCTGCCTCAATCTCGGATCGCTTGGCATCATGGCCCTCAGTGAGCCAGTATTGACTAGCGCTTGGAACTTGGACATTGAATAGAATCGGAGCTTTGAAGAATGCTGCAATGCACTGTAACGGCTGCAGTCTTGCCGTTGACGAGAATCCCATTGTACAGAGGCACATCATAACTTGGAATCGGTTGAGAGGCGACGATGATGCGAGGAGCAATCGATGAAGCTGACACCAGAATTTTTGGAGGAGAATATCTTGGTCCTGTAGCCATTGGGAGTCATAGCATATGTCTCGCGTTGACAGAGCTCCAACTGAACCGCAGGCGACACTCGAGAGAGACGACCATAGTTCCGACACCAGGGCGGGATCAACTGATTCAACCAGATTGGTCCCGTCTCGCACGATCATTTTGGCAATCTTAAAGGCTTTCGTGGAAAGTTCGGAGTGATGCGTTGTGTCTCGGCTCCTGTAAACCACATCTTGGCTGGTAGTATGATTTTCTCCGCCAAATCCATCCACTTGAAAGCTTGCTGCCCTAATGGAGCAGCGTTCTCCTAGAACAGCATTGACGTGTTCAAGGCGCGGCAATTCATTATATTGATCAGGGTAGAACACCTTTGTGTCGCAGGCCTCTTCCAAAATTTCTTTAACCAAGGAGTGGAGTGCATTGTCCTGGGACAAGAAACTGAGGCGCGCGTCCCACTCGATACTTTCCATGCATTGAAGGTTTTTGGGGTAATATTGCCTGGTTGGGGATAAGCGCGCAATCTTGGTGAGTTTTAAAATGTCATCCTCTTTTAAATGATCGAAAGATCGAAGAGAGGCTGAGCGAAGAATGGATAGGGCCTGTTCCGTCCCTGTCTTCCCAGTGAGCTCGTCCGGCAAGCAATACGAGGTCAGAGCATGAAGGTAGCAGATGGCTAGCTTACTCTGCATACTGCCATTGTCCACTAGTATTTGCAAGCGAGTATCAACCTCGTAAGCGTGGGCCTTCTTGGATATCCCATGCGGGATTGAGACTCGAACGTGATTCGCCGAAAGCGTCTGCGACCAAGTTGGCTCACCATCAGGTATTAGAACCTTGCGGCGGTTTTCTTCGTTTCTCAGGATCAATTTGCTTTCCAACCCCACAAGCGTACCGAGTTCCTGATCAGAATCAACATACATACCTCGAAATTGGCGAGAGCAAAGCTTCGAGACACCCGTTTCTGCAAAAAAATCAAGCTGGAGTCTTGGCAGCTCAACGGTTATCTGTTCCGTGATCTTGTCGAAAGAAGCGTGAATATAATCCTTATTTTCGACTGGCTTCAGCAATCCTGCCAAGTACCGGACCGTAGAGCTCTCCATACCCAGCAAGATGTGCTGCTCCTGCCGTTCAAGAACCCATCCCTGTTCAGATCTTTTCATGATCCAATTCTGACTTGTCAATGGCTTCCATGGATCCTGTTTATCCCGAAATTCCACGGTTTGAGAGCTTCTGTTATACCAATGAATGTACCCGTTGACAAAATGGTGCGGCAAATTGTTTGTGAATATTCCCGAGGGAACCAAATCGTAAATCTGCGTACCCAATCTGGCCACAATAAGGAGACCAGGGGACGCCTGATCACCCATACCAAAAAATAATGTATAGCCGTGGTAAGACTTCTTGGATGACAGGCTCATTCCAGGAAAATTTGCAGGTAGGACCTCGAGTGTCGTCTTACCAAAAAGATCGGCGTACACTGAATGTTGCGCATATTGGGCAGGCAGTCGTGACAAGGGATTGCCATTCACTAGTAGCTCTCCAGTCAGAAGATTGAACTGAATATGAAGTAACAGATTTGTCTCTGCGGCAGGGATAGCAGTGATCACCCAGTGTCCGTATGGTGACGCAGCCTTCCATGTCGCCCCGCCAGGATACGCTGACCAAGTTTGCTGAAGCGCCAAATCTAGACAAGGGCTACTTTTCTCAATGATCTCATCCTTCAAGAAACTGAAAGCTTTGAAGAGAATCCTTTCACATCGGAGCTTGGGAATCAGTCGCTGGCTTTCGACGCCACGCGACACATCATGTGCCGTGATAGAAGCCTCGAGCAAAACGGCCGCATTATTCACGGATCCAAGAATTGTCTGCAGATATATCTCATCAACATCGAAAGTTTCGATACATATCTGTGCCACCTGTAAGGTGTTGTCGAGGAACTCTGCGCGTGTGCTCTCGGTCTCGGACTGCTTTACTTTGTCTTGTAAGAGGGCCATCCAGCGTGAAACGACAATGCGACATTCATCTAAGAACTGGAGACATCTTATTGGAGCTTCGGCCTTAGTCGCGAAGGACAGAAGCTTAAAGTCAGAGCAATATAGCCGCTCACGGCGTGGTAAGACTCCCAGTTCTCTCTTACTTTGTCGAGAGCGGCTTCAAGGCCATCCACACATGCAAATGTGAAATTTTCACGAATAATGAATTGGTGTCCGGCTCGGTATACAGTCCCATTGGGAGGTCCCACTTGCCCCCTAATCTGTAAAAGTATTGAAAGCACATCGTGGTTGGCAAAGTCGAGCGTCGGCATGTGGAGCTGCGTGAGGACGTTCAACCACTGGACTCTGTAGCCGCAAGGCAACGCCGCCATGGTCTTGAATTCTTCTAAAGATAGATGTTCAGGGCACTTTGATTGCTCGGAAATGACGTGATTTGCAGTCTTACCATTCGGCCGCAGATACGGCCGAAACAAAAACTCTTGCAGACTGTTGCATGGCCCGGAGAGCTTGTAGGTGCAATCTTCTGCTATTTGGTCGTTTTTCTGAAAAGAGGTTGACCATTTATTCAAGTGGCAGTCAAAGTAATGAAACTGCAGACCATTTTTAACAAGTACGTCGTCTTCCGATGCAGTTGAGAGATGTTTCAGATTTCGATGGGTCCTGCTATTGGACTTGGTTGTCGAAGCCAGCACAAAGCGAGGCAAAGTTGGGGGTTTCCAGTACTTCGGCAAGAAGGAAGACAGAAAGTCCTCACGATCATTTTCCTTGGTGGCGCGTCTTGTAGACTTCAAGACTTGAGAGATGATATAAGCTGTCGTGTCTCGCCAAGCACTGATCACCTGGGGCACTTGTAATTCAAAGACCACATTTTGGGCTGCGGAAAGAGTGCAGGGGAGCGGCCATTCATGCACTTGGATGCTGATATAGCTAGCCTGCTTTTCATGGTAGCAGCGCTTGCATTCTCGATCGTGAACTTGGCGTGAGTATCCTGTCCTCCAATTGATACGTTCGAAGAATTCATGCTGCAATTCACCTGCTATTTTTGTGTGTGACCGATAATTGTCAAGCTTCTCGCGAAACTCTTGTCTTGATTTCTCTCTTTGAGTCTCCGCCCAGTCCTCGATTCTCTTCTTCAGAGCCTGATGTTCAGCCGACAGGTGAAAGAATTGAACCGCCAACGAATTTTCGTCTCCGAAACTCGAGAAAACAGAAGGACTATGCTGCGGAACGCGATGATTGCGTGTTGCAAAGTACTCCTCGACATCACGAAGGCGTTCCATATCTTTTTTGAACGGCAGTATGAGAGACTGGAGTACTTCGCCAGGGATTTCATGATTGAAGTCTCGCAGCAAGTCATGAGTCTGGCAAGCTGACTTGTCGCATGCCACCCAAAGCTCCAGAATCGTCAACAGCATCAGAGATATGGCTTCAGGGCTGCCAGAATATCGCCTAAGGGCACTCGTGTGATAGTTTTCGACCCCTTTCAGTAGCTTTCCGGGTGTGTCTCTCAACCCAATGTTGGCAGCGAGCCAACGGTCCAACGACACAGCAACCCAGCTCTCAAATGCCAGAAGCTCAACAGCGACCCTCTTATCTTCTTGAGCAAACACGGTCGTGGGGAACGCTGAGCTATTGTACTCCGGCACCGACCAGGAAGGGCTGAAGCCTTTGTCGACTGGTTTAGGCTTGCGTGAATCAATAGACCGGATGAAAATATCTAACTTCGGACACAGAGTGTATTTGTCTTTTGACCAATATGCCGTTGTATCGCGAAGTGATAGAGTTGCGTTCAATGATTGCCTGGCTGTCTGCCGCGACGCCTTCATGCGGGAAACAGCGCTTGCCATTGTCGTTCCCACCCCACCAAGGAGACAATTTGGTGCATTCTCGCCCAGTTTCTGTAATCTACCGGACATTTTTGCCACCATACAATAAAGAGTCTCAGACTTCATGTTAAAAGAGACCGCAACCTCCAAGAGCAAAGCCATGAAGAAGACCATGAACTGCTTGTAGACATGGATCTCAGCGACGCGGTCAAAAATGGTCTGAATAGTAATCCGAGCAAGGAGCCAAATTGATGATCGTCTCCAGGGTGTATTGGCATTCTTCCAGCTAACTTGTTCTCTTGTATTTTTTTCGAGCACAGGAACTTAGGCAAGTCCGCCTAGTGCACTGAGAACAGTGGCAAGAAAATCGGTGACAATAGCGGGATTGGTAGTATCACGCTCCTCGATATGGCTTTCGCCGCACTTTTGAATTGTCGGTTTCATCTCCTTGACTTGCTGAATACTCATTTTGACAATGGTTTCGGCCATGGAGAGATGAAGGTCGGAGCTGGCAAAAATTGCCGCTGGAATTGATATAGCCGAGCCAGGAAACTGTCGCTTAAGTCGCCCTTTCGTTCGCATTACAGCTTCGTTCTCAGATGCAAGCTCAGAGAACTCGAAAATGATCTCCGACTCGTCGCGACTGGCAATGATGGCCGCATTTTGTGCTTGCACATGGATTGGGAAAACGCCACCTGAAATCGCATTAGCCTTGGTCAGCCCAGTCTATATGGTTGGAATGAGTAGATACCTTCTTGTGAAAGCGTCTCAAAAGCTTTTTGAAGCTTTTGAGCATCAAGATCTCCCGATGAGATCTTCGACTCGCGAAGAAATTGAATGGCTTCCCGTGCGCGTTGCACAGCGTCATTGCCGTTGAGCATTTCGAGGTTCCCGAAATCGCGCAGAGCCTGGCAGACGTAATCTAAAAGAGCCACCTCGCTGGCACGAGCAGTCTCGATATTGTCGCCACTCTGCGGATTTCCAGGAGTGAGGAATACATGGTGTATGATAAGCTGAAGCTCAGCCTCGGACACGCTCGTTGCAGCTGGCATCTTGGCGATCAATGACACCCTTCAGGTCTGCAATTCTCAATAGATCTTGTTGTTAAACGTTAGCGATTAATGCAGCTTTGATCATTTGTTTGGAAGAAATACCTTCTCAGAGGGGCTAGGTAGTAGTAGGCCCCCGTTCGCGCGCCGTGCGCATGCAGCCTGTCGTGCTTTCAGGAGATACCTAGATAAATGAATAATGCAAATTTTCAAAGCTTGTGAGGTTTGTCTGCAAAGCTATCTCTTGTGAGGTAAATTAACATTTAGTTCTTGAGGGTGTTGGGGTTTGGGAGATTTCAAAAAGCTCCTCGTTTGCTGAAGAGCAGGTGTTGACAGTTCACTTTGGCTCGCACTGCCAGCTGCGTTTGCACCGATAGTGCATTCAAAGCTTCGTGCATTCTTTGTCACGTAAGGTAGCCATGAATTCTTGCCTTCTTGGTCCGAAAGCAATGGGGGGGTATATGCAATAGGCAATGAATATTGCCCGCTCTACAGACAGCTTTGAACGCCAATCTTGTTTGCACCAAGATGGTTCTGGTGATGCGAAGAGCCAAGGTGAATTATATATGTCAGGGAACAACTCGAGTTTTGTATATCGAATAAATATTCTTCATCAGAGCCACCATCAAAATTATAAATTCAGAGCCTCTAGGCCTCCGTCAAGCCTAGACCAACGCCATCTATGCCGGCTACGACATCAATTACAGCCTTTCAGACAATTTGCATTTGCTGGCCCAGTTGATAATTTACAACAAGAACACTCAAGCTCACGTCAAACTTTCACCAACAACCGTACCGGTCGACTGCCGAGTCACGCCCAACTCTTAAAGCAAAACGTCTTTTCCATTGACTCCATAGTATATCACTACAGTTTCCAAACCAACCACGCACCTTTTGTCTAATTCATTAGCCTTAACAGCGACGCCAAGATTTTCTTGCCTCCCTTTCTTTTTCCCGATTTGCCCTAATCCTGTATTCAGCGGTGCGCCGCCGGCTCGTGCTGCAGCCTCTGCGCCTTGGCCTGCAGCATAAACGGCAGAAACGCATCCATCGTCTCCTGCACGCTCATTCGATCCCATCTAATCATAGCGTGTACCCGCTCAGCGTCATACCAGCACCCGGCGCGGCTCGATCTGGGCGGATCGCCGCGCAGCTCCATGAAGAAGCGGCCGACCAGGCGGTAGTGCGCGTGCGCCGTCTCGTCGGTAGCGGGCACTTCCTCCCAACGGGTGTCGTACGCGGGCCCGCCCGTCTCTCGATCCTGCAGCGGCAGGTACGGGTTCGACACGCCGTAGCTGCGGTAGTGGTCATCGGTGTAGTAGCAGTCGATGAGCCACCGGCCGAGGTAGTGGGCGTCGTCCTCGGGCGGCGGCGTGTCGGGCGGGCCTTGTACCGCGAGAAACCAGCGCATGTACGAGGCGCTCGCGGCCAGAGGATCGAAGCAGAACAAATGTTCAATAGTCGACGCCGCGGGCGGCTCGGCCGGCTTGTAGACATAGGCGGAAGGGGGCGACGTTGGCAAGGTCGGTGAGTGCGGGCACGATGTCACAGCGGCGTCGGTGGCCACTATTTGTTGCGGGATGAAGATTGTACAGGTGCGCCAATAGTGCGGGCGAGGTTTGGACGGGTTTGGGCACCAGCAACCAGTGTTTGTTAGACCTTTGGCCGGCGCAAGGTGGACGAGGTGGGCGCTGGTCGTGCATGCGGGTGTAGTCGTCGTCTTTGTGACACTCTGCGGCTGGGGAGTCGAGTTCGAACCTTGCGAGGTCTGCGTATTCATGTAAGAGGATCCGAGAGCCGTGGACAGAATGCTAGCAACGTAAGCGCAAAAGCCATTGTGAATGTCGAGTAGGATGGGATCAACAGGCTGCGGCCCGGCCCGGCCACGTCTAGCGCGGCGCTGGATGCGGAATAGAAGGGTTGGGTCCATGATTTAATTTCTTAACGAGTTTGATATTTTAAATTGTTATAGATGGTCGGGACAACTCAAGCAGCATAAAAACTCGTGGAAGTGCACTTGCAATGGAAGTGATGCTATGCGGGAAGAGTTTCGAGTCTAGCATGCAGTAGCCACATGCTTTATATATCAAGCGGCACCGATGCATATGCATCATGATCCGATCGGCCCTTCATGCTGTATTGTTTCGTCTCAAAAGGGCACTTTCTGCGAATTGATTCTCTCTTCATACTTACTCGGCAACGCTTTATGAATCAACGAGTGACCGATGCTGCTGTATTCGAAAAGCTAGCCCGTAAGCGAGAAACACCACATCTTTGTATTCCATTAGACGAGATCGGCAAACAAAGGGCCATTCTTTGCTACACGAAGAGTACAGACCAGCAAGACATCGCCACCGGGGCCGTCGTACTCGTAACCTCTCGCTCCGGAGAGACTTAGGCCGACTCGGCCTCGTGTGGACCGCGCTACGATGCATTAGCGCGTGTGATTGAAGCATCATGATGCAAAAGATCCTATAGCGGTTATTGTCAATGGCCTTGTTGAAGCGAATAAAGCCGGCCAAGGAACAGATGTCTTAGGATGGTGGAGGAGACGTGCCCTGCGATAACGCAGGAAGACCCTTTTGGCAGGTTAAAGACCAATCGGCAGAAACGAGTGCTTCCGCCGGTAATTTTAGGATATAAGCAGAGAGACACTCGTGTTACATCGAGGGGCGCCCAGTACTTGATAGATGGATGTATAAGCATTCGCCTGTCCGTACTTTCAACCGCCATGGGCGTGCACTTCCAGCTTGATGACTTGTAGATCTTAACAATAGCCCTGAATAGGTTACAGAAGATCGTAAAATTAGACTGATAGTCACTGCCACGGCAGGCAAGGGCCGGTGGGCTGTTTCCGCGTGACTTGAGCGGCCCTTGTCGTGGCGCTCGCGCGCAGCGCAAAATCGAGTCGTTCTCATCGTCCCACATCATCTCCTAGCCTGTTTCTTGGAGGAACAAAAGGAGTTGCCAAGAAAGCTTGCCCGCCGGCAAGACTTTGAGTCGGCAAAAGCACGCTTAAGACGCACGACAGGCCAGGGCATGGGGGTCGATGGCTGCGTTGGCGTTACAGCACCATCATTCATACCGAGGGCGGATTGCTTCACATTTTTAAAAGATTTTCTGCAGAATCAGATATACGCCGTAGTATGCATGTATCTGGATCGAATTGTGTTGCACTGCATTGGGTGTCACCACCTTGCGTTGTTTCCTCCACATCGTCTTCAGAGGCAACACTGGGTGGTGCTCGCACAGGCTGTAGGTATGTAAACAGTGAGTGTGCCGGCTGCACAGATTCGAAGATTTGTATGGCTACCAATCTTCAGCGAGTACTCGGAGGGTTTTCCTAGCAATTTTTTTCCGAGGCTCTTGCCCGTTTCGCAAAGCCGACCTGAGGTATGTCGCACAGCTTCTATTTTGGATGATAGGCTTGTTAAGCAGCGACAGTGTTTGTGATTTGACCCGAAAAATCGGTCGTAAAGACCGACGGAATTAACGATGGTGAATCTTGTCTTGAGTCGATATACCAGCCCCCAACCAAACAGAAAAGGACGTACTTTCATCAACAGCAGTCATTGAATGTTACACTCGATTGCGGCGAAACTTAGTCGGGTGGCCATGGCTCGTTTCCATTGGCCTAAGCTGAAAGCAGTCCGAATGGGCAACAATAGCAGGCGCCGGCAGAAACGCATCGTGTCGGTTTCAAAGGCACGGACGGAGTTTGAGGAGCAGACGTAGCGATTCGCGAGTAATCGGTGGCCCGGCACAGGGTTTGATCTGATGTTTGATGAAACCGGACGAGGAGCAGCACGTCGGGGCTGTCTACTCCACCCTTTAATAGCAGGAAGCCTTCGTAGCATATCTCAGGATACTCTTTCTTTGAAAAAGTTTCGGCTTGGTGGTAGGTGGCAAGTTTGCTAGTCATCCGTTTGTTGGCGGCTCTCTCACCGAGGGTGGATAGGTTGGCCCATGTTTGTGCTAACAAAACAAGGTCTTACGGACACACAACGTTCATGCGAGGAAAAGAGAATCTTTCGTAGACGCCATGTGTGCCTTGTGGCAATTGTAGCGCAGCAGGTAGGGTAACCGCATGTCAAAGTCGTACGGAAACATTTATTAGGCGCCGGCTAATCTGTACTGGGTATGGTGGATTCGTACTAAAATTGTGCACAAGATGAGCGTGGCGTGGCGTGCGCAAGGGCTGGCGCGCTCGGTGGTGGCTGGCCGACCGACCTTGGTTCGCATTTGTCAACCAGCTTGGCGGCGCATATCTCTTTTTTTTCTCCTTCTCCTCTACTTCTTCATTCTTTGGGAAGTGCATTTTGTGTTGTTGAGTGTGTGTGTGTGTGTAAA